>CAIGQW010049726.1:0-10920 GCA_903798125.1 Danio choprae
GCTGCTAATATGATTTGACTATTTAGAATTTCCAAATAATACTTTTCTGTAATTATATTATTAAGGATAATGTCTGAATGTACGAATATAAAACCAACTTGACCTCTATTACCTTAATAAAATGTAACCCTGTACTTTTTTAAAGTATATGCAGTGCTCAGCATATGAGTACACCCCAGTTTGAAAATGAATATGTTTCTCCATTTCTCAGTGAATATGGGTCATATATATCGGTGCATTTGAACAAAACAGATTTATTAAACAGATATATGTATTAAAATAATATTTGAGTCACAGAACATCTTTAGAAATGTAAAGATAATACATTTAAATTTAAATAATACATTAAAAATTACAAATTACAACATTTCAGCAAAATTGTCTATATATTTTGTTTCTCTTGATTTTTGCTATTTTTGAACATTTAATTTAATATTTTTCCCTAACATATAAATTTGGGCGACTAATTTTTGAACCATTATTGTAAGTTATTTTGTTAGATGAGCTCCAGATTTGGCTTCAGTACTGACTAATCTAATGTATATGCATAAATATAACAGTGTAAAACTTCCTATAGAAAATATTAATTTAAATGAGAGATTTGTGGGGGGTGTACTCATATATGCTGAGCACTGTACATACAGTCAAGCCCTAAATTATTCATACTCATGGCAAATTCTTACTTAATGTTTTTGTACAATTGTATATAAAAGCTGGGAAATATTTTTCCTCACATGATGGTTGTAACGAGTGGTTATCTGTTGATTGTGTTAACAAGCAGTTGGACAGGTGTACCTAATAAAGTGGCCGGTGAGCGTATAATACAATATACGTATTTAATTTATACAATATACATATAAATGTGTGTGTGGGGGGCAAAACAATGTGTTTTGTTTTTATATTTACTATACTATTTAGTTTTTATACATTTTTACCCTTATTTACAGCCTGCATTTATTTAAAGCAATAGCTAAGGCAGTATTGCACTGCATTTAAAGACAATCAGTAGGTGGGACTTAAAGGTGTTGACTTCGCACGCACGCACGCACGCATGCACACACACACACACTAAAAGACAATACAGGAAACCACCTCCAACTGTGAGCTCCAGCAAAACTAGTCTCTTTAGATTATAGCACCAGATGGTCTCGAGAACAATAGACATGTAAACACTCCTTATAGATTGATTCTTTTGATCACAGACTTGCAAACATCCTCTCTGTTCAGTCTAATCAGCAAACTGATGCCATCATCAATACCAAATACAATGTAGTTCACTTCAAATTTCCAGGTGATGTTACATTTAAAGATGTAGGGTCAGCAGATCTTAATCATACTCTTCCTTATCCCATGATGTGTATATATAATATAATTAAGTACCATTTACTTAAGTAAAAGTACCATTACTTGCCTAAAAATGTAGTAAAAAGTACCTTTCAATAGTACTCAAGTGTAGTGAGTATTATGCTTTAAAAAGCTGATGCATTTACGTGTAAACGTAACATTCTGTAGTGCAAAAATGCTGTAAAACGATGATGCTTTCTAAAAATAATGCATAAATACATTTCATTTATCAATTAACTTATATTAACTAAATCAAATCAACGTTTGGTATGACCACACTTTGCATTTAAAACACTTGGTACACTTGGTTTTTCAGGTAGCTTTGCAGGTTGGTTTTTTGAAGCATGTTGCCAAAGTTCTTCTTGATTTAGTTCATCTACAAACTTGTTAAACTGACCCGAGAGCAGGTAAAAACTATGAAACCTGTTCAGTGATTCACCACTGGGGGGGTGGGGGGCTAACTGACTAAATTCATGTGGATTTATGGTGATCGCTCGAGTGTAGGACCATTGAATTTTTGAAACTGATTGTAACAATCATCTTTCAGAGAAAGCTTCGGAATCAGCCATCACTACAATATACTAGTATTCAGCTTAAATGCATCTTATGTTAATGTACATAAATGTATTAATTAAAGGTGCTGTATGTACGTTTTTGACTCTTACCATAATATGTTTGCAGATATTAAAGAAACATGCTAAGTGAACATTCTTGTTTATCTGAAAAACAATGCTAAAGTCAGTTATTCTGCTTTGAAAATGTGTGTTACGTGCTGGAACGGCTGTCTTTGTTTTGGTTCTTTTAACTGGCCCAATGCCACTTTAGCCAGTTATATTTCGGCACCCCGGGTTGCCTTGGTGGAAAATCGTGTATTTCATTCATTCAAATAATCAAACTTACATACCGCACCTTTAATGTGTTTGATTTTTCTCTGCAGGTTCAGAGAATGCATGCGAGAAAACGTCATTCACATTTTTAAGGCAGGAGCTGCCCGTCAGGCTGGCGAATATAATGAAAGAAATCGACTTACTGCCTGACAACCTTCTGAGAACTCCTTCAGTGCGGCTGGTGCAGAGCTGGTCAGTGGGAATACATGTGCATAGTCTTATTATTCTAATACGTGTGTCTATAGATTAGCTCATTATTTGCTTGCGTTGGGTTTACATAGGTACATGCAAAGTTTCCAGGATATACTGGAGTTCAAGGACAAGGATGCTGATGATGAAACGGTCAATCATGAGTAAGAGATAATGCACAACAAACACTTTAAAGCAGATCTAAACCTAACCAAAATCATTTCTTGACCAAACACAATGTGGATTATTGATTTTGAAAAGGAAAACATGTTGCTAGTTCATGTAGCCTCTATTTTATGAAGTTGAAAATGTAGTGGAGTATATTTTCCATGGGTTTTCACAAAGTCTGTTGATGGGAATTTTTGGAGGTTTGGTTTTTAGTTTCATATCAGTTGCCTTTACGTTGTTTTCTATAGTCAGTGCTGACGGTACATTGTTTTTCTGCTTGATTATGTTTCAAGTACATAATCCACTTATACTCTTCAAACAGAAATTAGTTTTATGCTTAAATCTAATTTAGTACATTCTGCATAGAAAGTAGAAATATCTTCACCCATGTATTGTTTTCAAAATGTAAGTGTAATTTTTATGCTGTGGGTAAAATTTACCTATATTGGATTCAATGGAAATCACCAAGTATCGCCAAGAACAAGGGACCAGACTTATTTTGTTTGCTTTTCTATAGTTTGAATGAATGTAGCATGGTGCAACATTAAAATAAAGGTTTGGTTTCATGCGAAATTTACATCTGCACGAATTCTGTTAACAAAGTGTGAATTTAAAAACCCTAATTTATTTTATTAGTTCAGTACAGGTACCTTATACCACGTACTTATTAGGTCTGTTTAACGCGTAGACCGTACTTGTCAACACTCCTGTTTCTCCCGGGAGTCTCCTGTATTTCACACCCATCTCCCGCCACCATCTCGCTTCATCTCGCCTCTCGTAATTTCTATGTATGTAGTTTGTCTAGTAGTAGACGACGACTCTCAAAACCATCCCAGCCGCCCCCCACTGTGAAACATAATAAATAAATAAAAACACTGATTATC
Organism: Danio choprae; assembly: GCA_903798125.1. Classification (NCBI taxonomy): domain Eukaryota; kingdom Metazoa; phylum Chordata; class Actinopteri; order Cypriniformes; family Danionidae; genus Danio; species Danio choprae. The sequence goes on from CAIGQW010049726.1 coordinate 3,473, forward strand.
TCTCAAACTGACCCATTTTGTAATTGACCTATGTTATAATGTAAGAGTTAAATATTTCTTAATGTAAGCTGTGCAAACACTAAACCTTGGTGCTTTTGTCGACACTGGACGTGTTGTAGAATTACTAACTAGAATGACTAAAAGTAAAACTAAATATACAAAAACTAAATAAAATAGTTTACAACATAATAACATTAATGAAACAAACTAAAACTAAACTGAAACATACAGCGATTTTAAAAATAGTGTCAAAATAAAAACTAATTTCTAAATGCAAAACCCAGTTAAATTTCAGTTTTAAGTGGAGCCCTGAAGACCTACGTGTGCTAACAAATATACGCTAACACGCCTCTGTTGTTTTAGCTTCACAGATGCTGTGATTAAGATCAGAAACCGCCACAATGATGTGGTGCCCACCATGGCTCAAGGAGTGGTGGAATATAAGGAGACCTACGGCACCGACCCCATCACCAGTCAGAATATGCAGTACTTTCTGGACCGCTTCTATATGAGCAGGATTTCAATCCGAATGCTCCTGAACCAGCACAGTGAGACGCACGCACGCACACACACACACACACACACACACACACACACGTTGTTATTGCTGGTTTACAGGGACTCTCAATAGACGTAATGTATTTTGTACAGTAAAAACTGCTTATTACATGGCTCTAAAGCAGTGTTTCCCAACCCTGTTCCACCAACAGTACATATTTTTAACCTCTCCCTAATCAAACACACACACACACGTTTGTTTTTGTGAAAAGTGGGAACATTACATAGGTTTCCATTCATTTTATACTGTCCAAACCGTATATAGTATTGGCCTAACCCCACCCTACCCCTAAACCCAACCATCACAGGAGACTGTGTACAGCTTTACTCTCTGAATAAACTCATTCTGTGGGATTTATAAGCTTTTTGAGAAATGAGGACATCAGCAATGTCCTCATATTTCACCTCCTTTTTGTAATACCTGTGTCAAACCTATGTCATTATACAGATTTGTGTCCTGACATGTCACAAAAACACGTACACCTGAATCGACTGATCAGAACATAAGAAGAGACTCCAAAACTTGAAGTTAATGGGTCAGATAAGGGAGACATCCAAAATATGTACTGTTGGTGTGCCTCCAGGAACAGGGTTGGGAAACACTGCTCTAAATCCAACCCTATACCTAAACCTAACCCTTACAGCAAACATAAGGCAAAATGTATAAAAAAAATTTAAAAAACCCTGTTTAATATGATATTTAAGGGTTTTGAATTACATGGACATCAGGCATGTCCCCGTAAACCACTGTAATATCATTGTAAACCACCAAAACTAACACACTATCAATATGTCAATTACAATATTGTTGTATTGGTGGTTTATGAGGACTCTCCATAGGCATAATGTATTTTATTAATATGGCCTTACCCCACCCCTACCCCTAAACCCAACACTCACAACCAACCTAAGGCATATATAAGACCACGTTAAGTATGATTTTTAAGCAATTTGTATTACGAGAACACAAAGTATGTCCTCATAAACCACCTTGATAGAGTACACTGTTATACCCATGTCATTATACACTTTTGTGTCCTCGTAAACCACGCACACCTGTGTACATACACGCTTGTACAGCTATCTTTATGAGGACTTCCCATAGACGTATTGATGTTTCTACTGTACAGACTATATATTCTATCCCTCTACCATAACTCCACCCCTAAACTCAACCCTCATGGGTCCTTACAATGTAAGGAATGTTAAGTATACACATACACGCACGTTTATGGTGCTCTATAATGCTTTATAACAAGGCCCAGCTCAAATGTTAATGGTTTGAATGGGACTTCTGTAATGTTCACTCATAGTCTAGTTTGCTCCAGCAGCTCCGGCTGGCCTGTTTACAAGTTTCACAACCAACAGTGCCCCAGATTTCTGAAACTGTCATTGATTCATCTGTCACCCGTTAAACAATGTGCTGTATTGTTCCACCACCAGCATGAGGATTGTATGTGTGTGATAATGTGATTTTTTTTTTTTTTTTGTGTGTGTGTGTTTTCAGCTCTTCTGTTTGGAGGAAAGGTGCGGGACAATCCTGCTCATCCCAAACAGATCGGCAGCATTGACCCCAGCTGTCGGGTCATGGATGTGGTAAAAGGTGACCATGACCTTTCATTCTTGAAACGCAACAATAGTTAAAGCATACCTATTATGCAAAAATCACTTTTATAAAAGGTTTAAACAAATTTTAGGCAGCAGTGTGTGGATATAACCAGCACACTAATGGTAAAATGTATTAATTGTATTTTGTATAATCACACTTGATAAAAACAGTCTGCAGAGACACTTTGATTGACATTCTCCCTTTGTACGTGTCATCAGAGGGGGAAAGCCCCGCCCATTAGTGATTATCTCTCCCTTATTAGCATAAACAGCCCTAAGTGAGAAGCAGCCATCTGCTATTAGAGTTTTGAATCTGCCGCTATGCTGACACATAGGCATTTATAGCTCCACCCTTTTTTGAAAAGTACGGCAATCTCATTTGAATTTAAAGCAACAGTCACCTAAAACGGGACAATTTTGATCAAATCGTAAAAGGGGCAGTTTCAAAGAGTTATAAAACCTTATTTGTGTGGTATTCTGAGTTGAAACTTCACACATACACACTCTAGGGACATCAGACACCTTATTTACATCTTGCATAACGCATAATAGGTCCCCTTTAAGGAAGGAATATTTTATCTATTTAATTTTCAATCTGTTTCCTGTTATTTTTCTTCCAGATGCTTATGAAAATGCCCGAAACCTGTGTGACCGGTATTATATGAACTCGCCTGAACTATTGTTGGAGGAATTTAATGGTAACTTCCTGCTGCACATTTGCAAAAGGTCATAAACAAGAGTTGTTTTGGTTAAAAGCATCTGGTAAATGCATACTTTTAAATATACGTAAAACGTCAGTGATAAGTAAACCCGTCAGCATTGCAGATGGATCAGTCAGAAGTGTAACTGCTGCTTTTTGTGTGTGTTTTTTTCCCACAGTTAAAGGACCAGATAAACCCGTTACTGTGGTTTATGTACCATCTCATCTCTACCACATGGTGTTTGAGCTTTTTAAGGTATTCTCACTGCTGAATTAAGTATGCACACATCCGAGTAAAGGATGTATTATGTTGTAATTGTATATCTGATTTTCTTTTGGTCACATGATGCTCGGTTTATGGCTTTGCTCTTTTAGACCTGTGCTGTGCTATAAATATGTTGTGTGACCCCTGCAGAATGCCATGCGCGCTACCATGGAGCTTTATGAAGATGCCATGGAGTATCCCCCAGTGCATGTGCAGATCGTCCTCGGCCACGAAGACTTGACTGTTAAGGTACTACGGACTGGGTGTGGTAAAATCCGTGGTAAACCCTCATTTAGTAATTGGTGCGGAAAAGCCAGTTGTTTTCATATTAATTATGCTGCAGAATGGCAATAAGAGATGACAACACTTCACTGACATCCTGGATTTTTAAAAAATTATGCAGAATTAAAAAAAAATTATTATTATTTTATGCAGCGGATGCCCTTCCAGCTGCAACCCAGTACTGGGAAACACCCATATACACTCGCATTCACACACGCACTCGTACACTATGGGCAATTTAGTTCATCCAATTCACCCATATCGCATGTCTTTGGACTGTGGGGGAAACAGGAGCACCCGGAGGAAACCCACGCCAACACGGGGAGAACATGCAAACTCCACACAGAAACGCCAACTGGCCCAGCCGGGACTCGAACCAGCAACCTTCTTGCTGTGATGCAACAGTGCTAACCGCTGAGCCACCGTGCCGCCCATGGAATCTTTTAGGATTTCTGAAATTGCACATTGTGAGAAGGGTTTAGCTGTAAAGGGTGGTAATAAATAAGCAATTGAATAGGTTTATCCAAGTTGCAGAGTGAGTGTTTCACCATATTGCTGCTTTCAATGCATTTATGATTGATTGATGGCTTTTTATGTCCATCCCCATCTTTTAAATGGTACAGCAGATTTGAACCATTGAATGTTGAGTTACTATACCAGGCTCCTGTTGTTCTGTCATAGGTCAGCGATCGAGGAGGCGGAGTCCCGCTGAGAAAGATTGACAGGTTGTTTACGTACACCTACTCCACAGCTCCTCGTCCTCAGATGGACACGTCTCGAGCCACTCCACTGGTCAGTTCAACACAGTCAACGCACATGAGTGTCTTCAAATTTTTGGAAAGGTGTAGAGATGCTGAGACGTGGAATTGTGGTCTTCTTCATTGTTTATCAAGAGTTGTGTTCTGCTGTGTTGATGGCGTGTGATGTGTTGTGTTCTTGTCAGGCTGGTTATGGTTATGGGCTGCCCATCTCCAGACTTTACGCCAGATATTTCCAGGGTGACCTAAAACTGTATTCTATGGAGGGATTCGGCACAGATGCCGTCATTTACATCCGAGTGAGTACCTCTTTGTGTAACTTAAAGGGGTGGTCCACTATGATATCATATTTTAAACTTTAGTTGATGTGTAATGTAGTTGTGTGAACATAAACAACATCTCTGAATGTAAGACGCTCAAAGTTCAATGCAAGGGGAGACATTGGCTTTTACAGAGTTAGCTTAGCAAAGCCTACAGCGAATGAAGTTTGGGGACTACAAAAAAATACATGCGGGTTAGTGAGATCACAAACGCTTCAGGTTATGCACATTCACCACGCGCACACACACCACGCAGCGAAGGGGCGTGGCCAGAGGCGATGTAATGTTATAGCAGAGAAAGCTAAAATGCTGTCCAAACGCTGCTATTTCCACAGAGCTTCTTCTGTTTCTGTATTTGGACTTTCAAAGGACACGACACAAAGTGAGAAGTGCTTACAATTTAATTTTAATTATGTTCCAGAGAATTATAAAAAATATATAGCTAGCATTTGACAAAGGACAGCTTCCAGAATCTCTCTCAGTTCAGTGCTGGATTCGGCTAAAACTACTAGCTACAAATTCATATTTATCCGTCAAATCACTGTAAACACCCACAATCTTCACCAGCGCTGCAGTGTCGCTCTATGCAGCCACTTTCTACATCTCAAATAACCAACTCGCAAAAGATATGTGAACGTTTCATATTACTTACACATGCTTATTCCGAATATATGTGAAAGACACTTGTCAGGTTTTATTTTAGAGTGCAGGCGTGAGGTTCAGCTGTGTCCTTTTCATTTTCTGTCTGATTCAGGCTTAAACTGATACAGCTAACAGCTAAACTGATTGACAGTATTTACACAGCAGAGGCACAGCGCATGCTATTAGAGGCGTGAAGCTTTTCCTGGTGATGGGGAACCGATCCGCGAATCACAGCACATTATGTTAGCTGACCAATCAGAGCCTCTTGAGGGCGGGCCTTTCGGAGGAACTAGGAAAAATGACCGTCGTTTTCATGTTAGCAGAATAGCTGTATATAATCAAAGTAAGATGTAAGAAAATAACATGATTATTTACAAATGAAGCATGAGCGCCACATCGTTTTGCATCTTATAAACACAACCAAGCCTTAAAAATACACTCTGGACCACCCCTTTAAATAAAGAATTTTAACATTTTTATTATTATTTTTTTCCTGTGTGTGTCGGAGACCCCAAAAAGTGAGTCCGTTTTGATTCAGCAATGTTAATTTATCCAATTATTAGGGCTAATAAGATACAAACCACAAAGAACCGTATGATAATGGGTGTTAAACAAAAAACCCCTCACTTTTCAGATCTCCGACAACTCCATGCTCTCTAAACTTGCAGCGCGTTTGAGCTCTCTCAGCCACCATAGACCTCAAACCTTATAATAATGAAATAATAAAAGAAAAACTCCACGATGGTGTTATCAAGACTTTCAGAAAAAGGAAAAAAAAATAGTGTGAGACTGATAACGGCAGACAGATAAGAGAAAACAACGTCGTATTTACTGTCCTGCCCCCACAGACACTGCATTACAAACGCCTCACACAAGCGCTAATTAGTTTTTTGTAATTTGATGCAAAGATGATATAATACATACATAATTACATATAGGGCTGCACGGTGGCACAGTGAGTAGCACGATCACCTCACAGCAAGAAGGTCGCTGGTTTGAGCCTCGGCTGGGTCAGTTGGCATTTCTGTGTGGAGTTTGCATGTTCTCCCTGTGTTTCCTCCGGGTGCTCCGGTTTCCCCCACAAGTCCAAAGACATGCTGTACAGGTGAATTGGGTAAGCTAAATTGTCCGTAGTGTATGTGTGTGAATGAGTGTGTGTGGATGTTTCCCAGAGATGGGTTGCAGCTGTAAGGGCATCCGCTGCGTAAAACATATGCTGGATAAGTTGGCGGTTCATTCCCCTGTGGCGACCCCAGATTAATAAAGGGACTAAGCCGAAAAGAAAATGAATGAATGAATGAATACATATAAATATACACATTAAAAAAAATTTATATTAAAAGCTTTCTAGGATGACATTATTTCTTCTTTTTTTAAATCCCTGAAGGCTTTGTCCACCGACTCCATCGAGAGGCTTCCGGTTTACAACAAATCTGCCTGGAAACATTATAAGACCATCCACGAGGCTGATGACTGGTGTGTGCCCAGCAAAGAGCCCAAAGACATGACCACCTTCCGCAGCTTCTAGACTCTTCTTTGGGTCTGTACCACAAAGCTGGATTAGCTTGTTAGCCAGTTAAGTTTCAGTTTAGTTTGTGCCTAATCTTGGTTTTAGCTAACATGATGGCAGCTCGACTTTAATCATTCTTTGTGCCATGGTAATATTAAGCAGCCGAGCTACCTTCATGGTAGCTAAAACCCAGCATTTGAGGAAACTAAACTGAAACTTAACTAGCTAGCAAGCTAACTGGGCTTCAAACCCAGAATTTGAGGAAACTAAACTGAAACTTAACAAGCTAATTCGATTTAACTGTACATGCCTCAGAACACTCTTCACCTTCAGCACAGAAGAGGAGTGTGGAGACTTTACATTCATCAGTATGTGCAAACACAGCCAGATTATAGTCTTAAGTAAACATGATTGAACTTTAACCTGGTGGTACTAGTATTAGTAAACAAAAACAAGGTGTTGTTATTGCCATCATCACACTTTACAGACCATTAAAGGGTTAGTTCACCCAAAAATGAACATTTCCGGGTCATTTACCCACCCACAGGGGAGTAAAGAATGAACTGTGGGTGAGTAGATTAACAGGAAATGTTCATTTTGGGGTGAACTAACCCTTTAACACTATTGCTGTTAACTTTCAGTTTAGTTTGTGCCAAATCTTGGTTTTAGCTAACATGATGGCAGCTCGACTTTAATCACTCTTTGTGCCATGGTAATATTAAGCAGCCGAGCTACCTTCATGGTAGCTAAAACCCAGCATTTGAGGAAACTAAACTGAAACTTAACTAGCTAGCAAGCTAACTGG
>CAIGQW010049730.1:1368-11626 GCA_903798125.1 Danio choprae
TGTCGTTTATTCATAAAGATTGCATCTATTTGAAAAAAAAAAATTATAATAATAATAAATGGTTTGGCCAGAAATAAACGATTTGCCTAATTGTGTGCTGTGCATAGGTATGTTAGTGTGTAAAGTGTGTAAGTTGTGTAAATTATTTTAACAACTGTGAATGGTTTGTTAGTAATAAAAAAAAAAGTTAAATATAATGTGCATTCCCCAAAAAACTATTCGTTAAGAAACTTTGCAGACCATTAAAAGCACCAGAATTAAATTTGCTGATCCAGCGCCTAGACTGCAGCGCTGCACAAGACGTTTGGCCAGAGGAGAAATGGTCGTGCCCAACTGAGCCTGGTTTCTCTTCAGGTTTTTACCTTCACTTTCGTCAATTGGTAAAGTTTTGTTCCCCACCACCGTTGTCACTGGCTTGCTTGGTTTTGGGACTTTTGGGACTTGTAGAGCTGCGCATCGATGGATTTGCTCTTCAGCGTTAGGACTTTCAGCAGTGAAAATTAAACAACACTGAAATGAACTAAACTAAAATTCAACTCTGAAAACTGGTCTGACACAGTTTCTATTTAATAGAACTTCTAGGTTAAGCTGCTTTGACACAATCTACATTGTAAAAGCGCTATAGAAATAAAGATTAATTTAATTGAATGTTTACATGCATAGCACACAGTGCAAACTGCAAAGTGTGGGATGATTTATGCTTCCAGTATTTCTTAGTTGCTTTGGTGCATTTCATGAATCACCATCATTAAATGCAAAATGCAAAGAAGTGTGTGCATTTCTCAAAATAATTCATACAAACATCACCACAAAACTATAACTCACTCAAAATCTTGAGTTCATCTCTCAAAGTAAGTATTTATGTCAATGAGCATATCAGTGCCATCAAAATGAAAAGCCCTTGCGTCCTTATGTGTGTGTGCTGCTTAAATAATCCACTGATGAAACAGCTGAGTGTGTATTCAGTCCCTGTGCAAGGGAGGCAGAAATGATGAAGAGCAGGATGTGTGACAAGGGCTGGATTCATAACAACACTACAGGGGGGATGTTCCTGCAGTATGGCCCTAGAAATTTTGTGCCACGTACGACACTGTGAACGAGTTCATCATACATCATTGTTGTCATAAAACAGTGCTTGTGAATGAGGGGCCATCTCAGAGGATGGTTTGCTATATTCGCCCTGTCTTTACCTAAAATAGAGTGCCTGCCCTTTTTACTACTCCTTAGGTAATTCTAACTCAGCAAGTCTTTTATCACTGTTGGCACAGGTTGTTTCAGAATGTGACAGGGACAGGCACACAAGTATCCCTGGCTATGCAGCTGATATTAATAGCTGGATTGGGAATAGAACAAGACAGCAGAGGAGAAACCAGTGGCAGATTAAGCAGCAGAGACAAGGTGACCTTTCATTATGATGGTTATTAGAGACCACCCGTGTATGTCGGGTTTTTGTGAGCTGTGAGTGTGTGTGTGTGTTTGTGTTTGCATGCGGGCATGGCTTTCTGTATGCTGGCAAGTTAATGAAATCTGCTTCTGCAGGTGGTAAACTCCATGAAAGCAGCTGTGGATGTCACTTTATCAGAAGGAGTATGATTACTGCAGGAAACAGCTATTTGGCCCTTATGACAACAGTAGGTTCTACAGTCTCTGTTCTATAATTACATCTAACAATGGAACCAACAGCAAGAGCCAGTAAATAAACACAGCCATTGGCGACTGCAACAACAAAATAGACCCCATAGTACACTAAGGCTGTGTATATACAGTAGCAAACATCAGTATAAAAAAGCAAACTGAGAATCAGAGAGACTGCACAAGCAAAAATCATACAAATGCAAACAAGTTGACACACTCTTTGAAAACAAATTGGCACACCATGAACATTTAATGAGTTCACCAAGTAAAACAATGTGATGTTCTTCTTCAGACTCAGTACTATTATAGTAATACGTTTTGAGACTGTTAGTAGACAAAAATATCATCACTTTAGTCGTGTGATATGCTGATTAATTACACAAATAATCAGTTAAAATAAAGTTAACATCTGAAAAGCCCCTGAATTAAAATTTTACAGTATATTACTGGTTTCGGTGGTGCAGTGGGTAGCGCTGTCGCCTCACAGCCAGAAGGTTGCTGGTTCGAGCCTCGGCTGGGCCAGATGGCATTTCTGTGTGGAGTTTTCATGTTCACGTGGGTTTGATGGTTTTATGTTTTTATGCGCATCAGTGTTGGACTTTCAGCAGTGAAAATGAAACCACACTGAACTGTACTAAACTGAACTTCAACTGTGAAAACTAGACTGACACAATTTCAATTTACTAGAACTTCTATGTTAAGCTGCTTTGACATAATCTACATTGTAAAAGAGCTATAGAAATAAAGATGAATTGAATTGAATTGAATGTTCAATCCACTTAAATTTGTAAAAATTAAATTAATAACCCATCCCAATTGTTGGGAATAATGAAATAAAGGACTGTAAAACCCCTGCTTTATCTAAACTGGAGGGATGTTTGCCAGAAAGACTGCAATATCCTCTTGAAAAAACGTGTGGTTGTGGCTGCCACAGATATATAGAGAATGCCCCTGAACTAGGGAGGCCGATTGGTAGTGTAAGTGTTTAGAAAAGCAAAGTTATCTTTTCTAAACACGTACATACTACTATTCGGCCTCCCAAGTTCAGGGAGAAGTTATAAAAAAGAGAAGTTCAATCTGGTAAAACATAATATGCACACAGATACCTTATTTCTATTGTCTAATACAACGCAAATAAATTCATACATTTTACATGACTTTACTGCATAAACAGTTTTTAGGGGTCTCCATATTGTAAAGACAAGTCCTGACAGGTTTTGTGACGTAATTTACACATTGTGTATTTGTGCATGTGTGTTTGCACAAAGTTGTATCCACAGCTGTGTCTAATTATTAAGGTAGTTTAGTTTGGTAATTTAGTTAATCATTTTAGTTTAGCAGAGTTACAGAACACATCCAGTGTTTAATGTTTGAAGCAGCTTACATTAACTCTTGCACAAATTGAGCCCAAAACCATACAAATGTAACTTAAATAAATAAAAGTGTAAATTTACAAAAAAAAATCAGACAAACTTACAGACAATATAGGCAGTTAAACTTGACTAGTTCACATTTTTTTCACAGATTAAAAAATATAGAATACATGTTTTGTGTTTAGGATGCTATTGTATGGGGCTTGGGTGACACTGTGGCTCAGTGGTTAGCACTGTGGCCTCACAGCAAGAAGATCGCTGGGGCGAGTCCAGGCTGGGTCAGTTGGCATGTGGAGTTTGCATGTTCTCCACGTGTTCGCGTGGGTTTCCTCCGGGTGCTCCAGTTTCCCCCACAGTCCAAAGACATGTGGTATAGGTGAATTGAATAAGTTAAATTGGATGAGTGTATGTGTGTATACGAAAGTGTATGGGTGTTTAAGTGTATGGGTGTATATTGTTATGGGACTAAGCCAAAGGAAAATTAATGAATGAATGAATGAATGTATTGTGTTTGACTGATGTGTTTGGCTGTAAAAGCGCCCTCTATGGGTACTTCTCTAAACAGCCACAGGTCAGATTTTACACCACAGAATGAATGATTATGAATTCTGAAAACGATTACTGTATTTGCTAATTGTTTTTTTATTATTATTATTTCAGTTTTTAAGTGACTGTTGTTACTTTCCTTTAGTTATAGTTTTTCGTTTATTGCCAATTTACTCTATATATACTAATGTAACTAGTTTTTTTTATTTGTTTTAGCCTTAGATAATCTTTACAGGACCCACCTCTTTCAAGCATCCCATGAAATTATTGCTGACGGGAGATCCAGGCAGGTCGGCAGTGCTTGGGCTCCCCCCGACATAGAAGAAATCATCTGAGCCCAGCATAGTGTAATCCTCCTGAGTGTATCCTGTGGTGGTCAGTATACCATCCACCGATATAGTAACCTGTTAAATGATGACAATATGGAAAAACAACAAATCAGTAGCTCATTCAAAGGAGTGCTTTTAACCTGAGCGATAACCTCTCGCGTGTTATTTTATTGTCTGTTTTGGTTCATCTGGTTTGGATTTGCCCCAATACGGGTCAGTTACTGTTACCACTCTGGACCATTGGTCTGGATAAGTTTTATTGATGATAGTTTAGTACAGTATAGGTTCACAGGACAGGTAAAGAAAATATTGCTGACGAATATTTTCTTCATCTTTGATGGGTTAAGAAAATGAATTTTTATCTGGTTTGAATAATAGCAAATTAGGGTTAGTAAATGTTAAAACCAAGGACAAATCACTTGTACTTGTTTTAGTTTTAGGGGGGGTACGGTACTTTGTATCACAAGTTCACACACACACACACACACACACACACACACACACACACACACACACACACACACACACACACACACATAAACAGACCTTCAGACACATACCATAACTTGAACATGCATTAAAGGAAGTCAGCTAGGAAAATTAAATGTTTAATCTTTGCTCATGAGACGTATTGATGATTGATTGGTTCAATGATAAGAGGGAGGAGCAAAGCCACAAAAGCCAATCAGCAAGCACCCATGCAGATCTTTAAAAAAAATGGAAGCCCAATAAACAAGACGCACAGCACACAAAAGAACATGCAGAAAACACACTCAGGGGATTTTTGGTGGAAGTGCAATGAAAGACTGGATGTAGTATTAGTCGTGGCAATGTATGAGGCTGAATGAGATGGTGGAGATGAGGAGATGCCATCAGTGGCATGGAGGTATCAACTGCCAGAGTTCCCAGTTTTTTTTTTTAGTTTACTGAAATGTTTTTTCGTTCTTCTTCTTCTTTTTTGGGAGGCTCTGCAAGGTGGAAATTCGCCTTGTGGATATTCATGGAAATCCTCTGTCAGTTATTGCAGACAGTCCTCGCAAAAAATGTGGATGCTTGGTGTGAGGAAAAAAACACTTTACTAGTTCCGGTGAAAGTCCCAGTGATGATGTGAATCTCTACGAAACGTTAACGTGAGGACGCAAACCTAAAGGCCTGATAAAAAAAATCTAAAATAAATAAAATAAACAATAAAAATCAAAACTGTAAAAAAAAGATGGGAGGGAAGTCTGAGAAAGGGATAAAAAGAGGGGGGGTGGGGATGGGGGAAGGGGGTTGTGAAAAGTCCTGGTAATACAAACCCGTTTCCTCATTTTTTGAAAAGAGTGTCTAGAATGAAACTCAAGAAAAAAAGAAACAAGGGAGAGGGACACACGGCAAACCAAAAAAGGACAATAAGAATGATATCTACCAGACAATGTAGTTTGTTTACCATAGCGTGTCCAATGCCTGAGTGCTTTCAAGAAGAAGGGGGGAAAAAAGGAAATCAAAACAATAGTGAACAGAACGGTTGTTAATGGATGAAATTAAAAGAGAAAGAAAATAACGATGAAGATATTTAGTGTTAGTACATTAGTTGGTTAGAAATAAGTTAGTAATAAAAATGACCCATGAATGAATTAGTGTAGGTCTCAAAAAAACCTCCCAAGATGTGAGAAACAGGAAGGGATATAGATAAAAGAGCAGGACATGATATTCCACCTGGGGCATGATTTTTTTGACTAGTCATCCAATAACCAGACAGATATTGAAGTAGACTGATGACTACTAGGAGCGGTTTAATTATCATGTGTTGTCATGTTAGCTGTTACATGTTTAGCATGACAAAAACCCTTTAGAGAAGTCATGCCTTTGAATTTATAATCTTAAAAAAAAACAGGTTATATCTTGTACTTCATTGCATCTTGTAATTTTGTACCTGATGTTACTTTTTAAGATGGTATCTAAATTTTAAAAACAGTTTACATTTTTATGCTTAAATGTTTGACTAAATATGCCTCAAGACAATCCACTGGTAATATATTTTGCAATACATTAATTCATTATTAAATTAATTATTAATTAATTTAGCAATAAGACCAACCCAGTCTCATTCTGAAAACGTACCGCTATAAACATTTCTAGAAAGAGCCAAATACGTCCCAGGAGGTATGTTTTTTTGTAGTTTTTGTCTTTGCGAATCCACCAGAGTATGCTGTGTACCCTTTTTGAGATCTCAAATTTCTCTCGTGGGTGCCATTCGTGCCAGCTCTTCTCGTGTAAATCCACCATGGAGGCCGATGTCATCTGACTGACTGAATGACTGACCGATCAACTGACCCAACCTCCTCCTTCCCTGAACCCAACCAATAATGTTTTCAAAAGCACCGATTGACCCGGCCCACCCACTTCCCTAAACCCAACCGACAGTTTTAAAAAGCAATCCAGAAAAAGAAAAGCCCTCACCTGATTTTTACCATGTTTTCCAATTTTACCACATTCTCACCCTGTTATTTACTTGTTTATTTTTTGGCTTCTGTTTTTGTCTTACTCGATTTCTGGAACCGTTCTTCATCAGACTCAAACCCTGTCATCGTGGTCAACTCCTCTCTGCGTCTCAAGTCTGCTGACATACATTTGCTACTGGGCAAACTGGTAACAACGGGAAAGCCGCCCATATGGAGGTAAGCAGTCAGCTGGTAAGCACGAAAAGGAACAGCTTCATACCACCCCGTAGCGTTTGTTTTAAAGACAAAATGCAGCCATACTTACTCCTGGCTACATAATTTGTGACCTCCAGAAATGTATATATGGCTACGTTTTCAGATTGAGCCTATGTTGCAACAAGACATTTAAAATTGTTTGTGTATCAAACTAATATTTAGGACTCTAAGGCTTCAGCATTTTTGGACTTTACCAACCAAATTGTTTGTCCACCCCTCCGTACTTTTCCCATGTAAATTTTAAAACAGTAACAGTCATGAATGAGAAAAAGAAGATAGAAAGCAAGAGAGTTCTCCTTCAGTCTGTCAGCTCATACACAAACATTTTAATCTGTTAAAACTAAATTTAAAAAAATTATTTAAAAAATCAGGGTTGTTCGAAATTCCAGCTTCAGTATATACCACCCTGAACAAAGTAGTTACATCAAAAAGCACTTACTTGTCAAGCCCTCATCATATTTTCACTCCATATAAATCCTGCCAGTGAAGTTTAAGGTCACCCAAACAACTTAAGCATCATCTCACCAAATAATTCACCAAATAAATAACAGCTGGCCAGCAGATACAAACACTTTAATTTATGAAAGGCTTCATGTACAAGAGACGATCTGGGGCCTCATTTATAGAACCCACTCTAATGTCATCTTAAATTCCATGGATTTAATTTCCACTTTAAAAGTAAGAACCAATTTGGGATTTAGAAAGAAAAAACAGCAATAATAATAATAATAAAATAACCTAATTGCAACTTTTCATTACTCATAAAGTTTACTTACAGGGTGATATAGTAGCTATTTATAATTAATTTTAGATTATTTTATAAGCCGATCAAAATACGTTTCACAAATGTCCTGCTTAAAGAAACTTTTGTTAAAATATGGTTTTGCAAAAATATTATTGTCATATGACAACAGCATCAGTAAAAATGTTCAATTGGAATGAATTAACATTCTCAATGAATGCATGCACATATATGTCTGTTCTCAAGCAGTTTTGTTCTCAGAAATAAGTATAAAAAGTGCCAAAAACAATAAATGAATTAAAAGCAATAGTTGGAAAAGGGCGGTGCGGTGGCTCAGTGGTTAGCACTGTCGCCTCACAGCAAGAAGGTTGCTGGTTCGAGTCCCGGCTGTGCCAGTTGTAATTTCTGTGTGGAGTTTGCATGTTCTCACCTTGTTGGCATGGGTTTCCTTCGGCTGCTCCGGTTTCCCCAACAGTCCAAAAACATGCGCTATAGGTAAATTAAATAAACTAAATTGGTCGTAGTGTATGTGTGTGAATGTAAGAGTGTATGGGTGTTTCCCAGTACTGGGTTGCAGCTGGAAGGGCATCCGCTGTGTAAAACATATGCTGGATAAGTTGGCGGTTCATTCCATTGTGGCGATCCCTGATGAATAAAGGAACTAAGCCGAAGAAAAATGAATGAATGAATAGTTGAAAAAGAATATGCACATATTACATTGTGTCCTGCCTAAAGTGCTAAAAGAGTGCTAAAAGCTCTTCTCTGAAAGATTTCTGAAAACATGATTTTTTTTTCCTCCAACCTTTTATACTTTTTTTATTGTCTAATATCATATCATGCAAGATATTAATGTGCATTATGTAGGAGTAGTACAGTTTCTTTTTTAATATCATGTATATTATTTACAATAAAGCAGAAATAGTATGCATGCAAATATTTAGGTGAAATCCACATTTAAAATGATTAGGTGCATCTTTATGAATAAGGCCCGTTGACTCTTGAGACAAGAAATGTGGTTAATATATAAGGCAAATGTATTTGTTTATATACTGCTGGCTTGGTTAGACCTGCACGTACTGTACCTCATCTAAAAAGTAGAAGCTGAAATAAAAGTACAGTTGAACATTGGCTGAAAAGTTTCAAAGAGGGTTACTAAGCGAAATTTTAGCAGACAATTGTAGAGATTCGGAGCAAAGACTGAAAGGAATAAAAGTCTGAAAGGAATTGAGTGTTAAATAATCTCAAAAGACTTCAAGATCTGAGAACGAAGTCAGAACATATACCCTTTCATTATTAAGAGACTTGTTAACAAAATACAGTGCAATTAAATTAGCTAAAAATCAGAGAACACATGAAGAACTACCCCTTCCATTCTTAAAAATTCTGTTAGCATATAACAGCGCAATTACATGTAATATTAAATTTCGAAAGACTATCAAATTTCAAAGCAAATACAACATAAATCCATTTGAACAAAACATGTTCTCCAGCTAGCTGTGAGTAGTCTATATTGCAGCTGTTGTCTCGTGATTACCTGTCTCAGGTTGCGTGTCACTTTGATGTCATGCCAGGCATTGTCATTGAACTTTCCATTGACAGGCTCAACTATTGCCTCAAAGGCTCCTGAGCCCAGGTTGATGACCAATGAAACGGCGCCGTCCTTCAGTGCCAGGTTAACATAGTCAGCCGATTTGCCCGTGTGGAGGATCAGACCATTGCGTTGCCAGGTTTTGAAGGACAATGTGATCTCATCACTACTGCTCTGGATAGGATTCTGAGACAAGTCATAGCAAAAGTATTCCGAGCCCCGGAAAGTTGCCACATTCTCCTCCCGTGCTGAAAACAAGCAAGAAAAAAAAATTATTCATATTTGATAATTAAACTTTAATTACACACATTTTTGAAAGTAACAAGGATGTTGGAGGTGGAAAAGTGATTAAATTTAATACAGAGATTAGGGCTGTGCATTATGACGATATGGACAAAATAAAAAGTCTTTTTATATTACATACTTTATTTTGTGGTGTCATAAAATACATGATTTGCATTAATATGTTTTCATCAATTTGAATGACCACAATCTGGATGCAGGCAGAAATGTGAACAACAGTATGGTTGAGAAATTTGCAAGCTTGAAAGTACAACGTTTACCTTTTGCATTTTATTTCAGAGTATTTTATGTTGGCCCTGTGATAGTTTATTTTACATCAAGTGTTTTACATGACATTCATATTTCTGTTATATTTCTACAGCATTCGTAATTCACAAAAAAAGATAAAAATAATCAAATATGAATGAGTACACATTTAAAATGTGGTCACTATTAACTGATTAAATTTAAGGAAAATGTATTATGTTTCTTGAATGATAAACCATCATTTTAACATCATTTGCGAAGCTAACATCATGCAAAGTTAAACTTATAAACATTAAGAATCAATACAGGATCATTAAATCTGATCATATTTACCCTCTTTGTACTTGTCAAAACAAGCAAAGAAACCCTAATATTGGAAATCAAGTCAAAGAGCCCAAGTAAATCAACTACTTTTGTTTACCACAATGTTTACATTGTTTTCCACAATGGTGACATCAAAAAAAAAAGTTTTCTGTTGTTGTTTTTTTATTGTAAAACGTAAATAACTAAAACAGTTAATTCTCAATAAATCACATATGGATTGTTGTGGACATCTGAGTCAAAGAGGTTAGTCAAACATGTTAGTAATAAGTGAATTTGCTGTTGCTGTTTGAAGTCAGTTGTAATTTTGTGTTTCTCTTCTGTTTCTGCTTATTAACAGCAGGTGTTCGTCATCAGTGCTCAATCATCGCTTAATTAATCCTTTCATTGTCTCATTAACTTTAACTTTGCTGCTGAGTAACTTTTACCCAATTTAGAGAGGGACCAAATACACTCTGAACTGAGTAAATTTTACT
>CAIGQW010049731.1:542-12606 GCA_903798125.1 Danio choprae
CTATCTATCTATCTATCTATCTATCTATCTATCTATCTATCTATCTAACAAAATGTAAGTACACACACACACACACACACACACACACACACACACACACACACACACACACACACATTTTTTAAGATGTAAAGTAAGAATTCCAAGGAAAAACATCAGAATTCCAAAAAACCCAAAAAAGTCATAATTGCGAGATGTAAAGTTAGAATTCCAAGAATAAAAATCCCAAATTCCAAGATGTACAGTCAGAATTCCTAAACAAGTCAGAATTCCCAGAATAAAGTCATAATTGCGAGATGTAAAGTCAGAATTCCAAAGAAAAAAAGCTTGAATTGTGAGATGTAAAGTTACAATTATAAGAATAAATATCCAAAACTCCAAGATGTACAGTCAGAATTCCAAAGTTTTTTTTTTCATTAATTCATAGTGAAAAGTAATAATTCTATAAGTTGTAGATAAGTTGTAGAGATGTTTATTATTCATTCATTTTCCTTTGGCTTAGTCCCTTAATTCATCAGGGGTCGCCACAGCGGAATGAACCGCCGATGTTTATTATTCCACAATTAAAAGTTTGTTAATTGCAATTTTAAAAACATTTCAGTTGTGAGACATGCACTTCTGTGAAAAAGACAGAATAGTGAATAATTGTTTTTTGTTTTGTTTTGTTTGTTTTAATTCCACAAAAAAAGAAGTGTATTATCACCCCATCAAACACTCTTATCACCGTCCTCACATTTTCCCTTTTGAAACCCACGGTAAGGCTTACTGATGCTTTCATCCGTGTTAACAAACGTGATATTCTATGAAACATTGATCAGAGGGATGCCTTCATCTCTGATCCGGCTCAGGGCTTGAAAACAGGAAGTGGGGGTCTTTACGAGCCCTTGTAAAAACAGCTAACAGCTCGCAGCAGATTGCGGCTGCCGGGGCGAGAGCCGCTGGAATGCTGCTGCTTCATCAGAATGTGCTGGGCTGCGGTCGCATGCAGCTTTATGCACCTCCAGAACCAGTCCAACCAATGCCTCTTCAGCTTTACCAGCACATTTGAACAATTCTATGCAAATGTCAACTTTGCCATGAAAAAATGAAGCTTTCACCAAAACAGCGGAACCGTTTGTACGTGTTTTTGTAGTATTACAGTACTTTAGAAATACCCAGAAATGTCTCTGTCAATGTTTTCATACAATTAAATCACACAAGTGAACTTCAACTCTGAAATCTGGACTTCAACTCTGAAATCTGGACTTTACTAGAACTATGTTAGGCTGCTTTGACACAATCTATCCATCATGAGAAACATCCATACACACTAATTCACACACATACACTACCGACAATTTAGCTTACCCAATTCACCTATACCGCATGTCTTTGGACTTGTGGTGGAAACCGGAGCACCCGGAGGAAACCCACGACAACACGGGGAGAACATGCAAACTCCACACAGAAATGCCAACTGACCCAGCCGAGGCTCGAACCAGCGACCTTCTTGCTGTGAGGCGATCGTGCTACCCACTGCGCCACCGTGAGGCCTAAAATCAAATCAATCTTTTTCATTCTATAGAGAGCCAACTCTTATCCTTTTGATTAGCGTTAAATCTTTTGGGTTGTGCAGTTTATTTCACAGAATTTCTATAAAGTGTGTTGTATACTGTAAACTCGCAGACTTTGTTTGGTCACATCCATAACTCATGATTATTTTCCTCATTTAAAACCTACGAAAGTCTTTACAGATTGATATCTTTCTGATCCCATAACTCTGCGGTTTAGTTGTTTTGGAAAATATAAACAGATGTTAACATATCCTTTCTCTGTGAATTTATGTTTGGAGATTTCACTGGAAATGTCACATCCATAACGCTGGAATTCCTCGTTTACACTCTCATTTACCACTGCTGGAGGAGATCATTATAAAGACTGTTAAGTGTCGCAGTTTAGGAATGAATCTCTGTACATGAAACTAAAATAAATAAATAAATAAATAAATAATCGTCCTGGGAGTGTTTGGAGAGAAAGACAACAATCATTTCAACTATATTTACAACTTCATGTTGTTGCTAATTCTATTAGAGTATGCTTGAAGACCACAGATATTCCAAAACAAAGCCAACACAGATTCCATTCAGACTTTCATCACTTTGACTTTAATTTAAATTTTAATGGAGCAGTGAAGAATTTCCTTAATAAAGTTTTTGTTGCAGGCCTCACGGTGGCGCAGTGGGTAGCACGATCGCCTCACAGCAAGAAGGTCGCTGGTTCGAGCCTCGGCTGGGTCAGTTGGCGTTTCTGTGTGGAGTGTGCATGTTCTCCCCGTGTTGGCGTGGGTTTCCTCCGAGTGCTCCGGTTTCCCCCATAAGTCCAAAGACATGCGATATAGGTGAATTGGGTAAGCTAAATTGTCCGTAGTGTATGTGTGTGAATGAGAGTGTGTGGATGTTTCCCAGTGATGGGTTGCAGCTGGAAGGGCCATGCGTAAAACATATGCTGGATAAGTTGGCGGTTCATTCCGCTGTGGCGACCCCAGATTAATAAAGGGATTAAGCCGAAATGAAAATGAATGAATGAATGAAGTTTTTGTTGCCTTACTATGTATTTTTTTAAAGTAAAATCATCAAATTGATGTGCTTTTTGTGAATAACACACTGTTTTGATTATGGAACTTATGAAGTTTAATGGTTTGTTCTGCTCTGCTCCCTCAAATCTACCATCCATACACTTAATACACAAATACACTTCATTGAACATCTACACACAGACAGCACCTTGATACTATATGTTTATATTTAATATCTTTAACTGTTAAAAGCTATTAGTTACTAGTTAATTAGTTAAAGTTATTAGTAACTAATAAAGTTATGGTAGCTAATAACCTTAATGTTTTTTATTTTGATTAATAATCATTTTGATTGTAATGCAATAATGTGCACCTTTTGTAAGGCTGCTTTGAAACAATAAATATTGTGAAAAGCGTAATACAAATAATAAGTCAAATTAACATTTCAGAAATCAATAACATTAATGTTTAGTGAAGTTTATTTATAAACTAATTTCGAGAGGATCGTGTGCTTATGATTGCTGCGGCTGGTCCCGCATTATCCAATTCATGATTCACCAATCAGACGATTCCTAAGCCACTATAAATACCCTAAGTTTCATATCACAGCCATCTTCATTTTGAAGAATCCCCCCTTCCACCCCTACTCCTCCTTTCCTAGATGGGTGGCACGGTGGCCCAGTGGTTAGCACTGTTGCCTCAAAGCAAGAACGTCACTGGTTCTAGTCCTTACCAAGCCAGCCGACGTTTCTGTGTGGAGTTTACACATTCTCCCCGTGCTCACGTGGGTTTCCACCGGGTTCCCCGGTTTCCTCCCACCATCCAAAAACCTGCAACTTAAGTTAATTGACTAATCCAACTCGGCATCATAGACATGCTCCTAGTAAGTAGTCATCTCAAGAGCAATCACTATCTGTTCATTAGCTACTACAGCAGGGGAGTTCTCGAGATCTACCTGAGCTCAAACTCCCCTCTCGCCTTGCAAACGGGAGGGAGCCCCGGGCTCGAGGATCTATGAGCTCAGGGCTCTCTCCCGGGACAGCATGCCAAACAAGCTTTATAACCAATCATCAGCTAAGTGTGAACTCTTGAATGATACTTTAATGCCTGGGGAATAGTTTGCATTTGGTGACAATATAAATGATCTGCCAGTTAAACTTAATTTAGTAAATACTGCTACTTACTAAGTAAAAATCATGATTTTGTAGTTTACACTAAAACCATAATGGTATAATTTATATTTAGATATTTAGCAGACACAAAGCGACTTACAATTGAGGAGGCATTCAGTGACTCAAGAAGAAGAGGCAATGCATAAAAGACGTGCTAAAGGAACTGTGGAGTGAGAGTTTTTTCAGATATGGAGTGATTGTAAGAAAGTGTCTGGTGCAAATGTGCAAAACTGGTGCAAGTGTCAGTTAAAGTGTCAGAGAGATGAAAAAGTGTTTTCTGTACAGGTGGTTTGTCAAGCCCACTCACCTATGTGAGGCACACTCAGAATTGATAATGTTTTGAGGTTGTCATGTGGTGTGGTGGGAGGGAGAAAAGAGGGTGTCCTGGTTTTGTTCACAGGGGTTCAGGTGATCCTGGAAGAGATGGGTTTTACTTGTTGATACTACTGAATCAGCAGTCTATATCGAAATGGGAAGATCATTCCACCAGCGAGGAACATTGAATGAAAAGGTTTTGGAAAGTAGCTTAGAGCCTATCATTTTCATCATTGGTATCATTTTCAAAAGGCTGGTATTTTTAGATATGTTTTATGTTTTACGCATATGTTTTACGCAGCGATGCCCTTCTAGCCACAACTCAGTATTGGAAAACACCCATACACACTCATTTACACACACACTCATACACTATGGACAATTTAGTTTATTCAATTCACTTATTGCGCATATCTTTGGACTGTGGGGGAAACCAAAGCAAACCAAACCTGGAAGAAACCCACTCCAACATGGGGACATGCAAACTCCACACAGAAATGCAAACTGGCCCAGCCGGGGCTCGAACCGACAACCATCTTGCTGTGAGGCGACAGTGCTAACCACTGAGCCACTGTGAACTTAAAAGCCACCCTTCTTAAAATCACAAAAGTGTTTATGAGGAACCTTCTGTGGTTGTAGTTACCCAGAGAAAGTGAACAAAAAAAATACACCCCCAACCTCCTGAAAAAACTGTATTTCTAAGAACTGTAAGGCCAAAAGTATGTGAAACCCCCTCCTAATTAATGGGATAGGCCCGTAATCCTTTCAGTAATCCAGATCCTAAATCTTAATGCTGTACTGTGCAATGACAATGCGGGATTCCAACTTTGTTGAAACAGCTTAGGAAGAGCCTTTTCTGGAGTGCATTTAGGAATTGTTTGTGAACTCTGACGGGAAAGAATTTGACTGGTCAAAGCACATTTAACTCTTTAAGGATCAGCTCTGGTTTCTGAATGTGATTCAATCAAGGAATGGAAAGAATGTGGATGACAGCTAGAGTTTTGATTGTAATCTGAGTGGCTTGGTGCAACACAACAAAGTATGATTACCTTGTGTTTGGCGTGCTTTCTCATCTCATAACAGTCACGTGTCTTGTCAATTTGTGTATGTGTGTGTGGCTGTTTGAACACATTTAAGCATGTGATCGTTTACATTATGAAAGCCATCTGGTACAATATGTTTCTGATTACCTCTATAGAGTGTCAAGTACAAAACTTGTGATTGGATTGACAGAAATGCATCCTAATACCAGGTGTACAGTAAATGGGGCCAAAAAGGTGTTTTGTTTGAAGAATGGCATGATCAGGGTTGCCAGGTCCAAGTAAAATTTCCATCCCAGTGATATATACTCATAACCCACCCAAAATTAATGAAAAGTCGCCTCGTTTATTTTTCCTTGTCCAATCAGAGTCAGTTCCTGTATTTACAATATCATCTTCTATGATATTTTGTGATACTTGTAGATATACACTACCTCATAAAAGTCTTGTCGCCTATCCAAGTTTTAGGAACAACAAATAATTACTTGACTACTAGTTGATCAGTTGGTATCAGAAGTGGCTTATATGAAAGGCAAAGGCTCCTAGATTATGTTTATTTTACTAAAATAAAATTCAAGAGTTCACACTTAGCTGATGATTGGTAATAAAGCTTGTTTGGCATGCTGTCCCGGGAAAGAGCCTTCAGCTTATAAGATCCTCGAGCCCATGGCTCCCTCCCGTTTGCAGGGCGAGAGGGGATTTTGAGCTCAGGTAGATCTCGAGAAACTCCCCTCCACCCCCCGCTGATTAAGGATTGCTATGAGGATGTGCTGCTGGTTGAAATTCGTATATGATGATGATTTGGTTTAGTCAATTTAATTTTGTCTCATGTTTTGGACTGTGGGAGGAAACCAGAGAACCCGGGAAAACCCACGCGAGCATGGGGAGAACCTGAGCTCCACACAGAAATGTCAACTGGCTGGGTAAAGACCTGAACCAGAGACGTTCTTGCTGTGGGGCAACAGTGCTAGCCACTGGGCCGCCATGCTACCCTATAGAGGAAAACAGGGGGAGAGAGGGTGGAAGGGGGGATTTTTCAAGAGAAAGATGGCTAAGGTAAGACACTTTGGTTTTTTATACTAAGTTCATAATCATAAGCACATGATCCTCTCAAAATTAGCTTATAAATAAACTTCACTATGATCATGCCTTGATTTCTAATTATTTAATAAGGACAGTAAGCTTAGACAAAAGTCTTGTCAACTAAAGGAAATAATGTACAGAATAGAATATAAAGTCATGGTGCAGTGGGAAAAGAATGAATATTGTGTATGACTCCCATGAGCTTGGAGGACTGCTTCCATACATCTCTGCAATGACTCAAATAACTTATTAATAAAGTCATCTGGAATGGCAAAGAAAGCGTTCTTGCAGGACTCCCAGAGTTCATCAAGATTCTTTGGATTCATCCTTAATGCCTCCTCCTTCATCTTACCCCAGACATGCTCAATAATGTTCATGTCTGTTGACTGGGCTGGCCAATCCTGGAGCATCTTAACCTTCTTTGCTTTCAGGAACTTTGATGTGGAGGCTGAAGTATGAGAAGGAGCGCTAGTCTGCTGAAGAATTTGCCCTCTCTTGTGGTCAACCTCAGACTGTTTATGTTGCCATCCACTCTGCAGATCTCTCGCACGCCCTCATACTGAATGTAACCCCAAATCATGATTTTTCCGTCACCAAACTTGACTGATTTCTGTGAGAATCTTGGGTCCATGCAGGTTCCAATAGGTCTTCTGCAGTATTTGTGATGATTGAGATGCAGTTCAACAGATGATTCAGCAGAAAAATCCACCTTCTGCCACTTTTCCAAATGATCAAGTAGAAGTCAAGTTATTATTTGTTGCTTTTACAACTTATGATTTGCTCATCACCCAATGATGGTTGGGTTTAGGGGCGGGGTTGGGTGCCACGCTTACGACTGAACTAAACTGACAAAACGTAAAATACTTACGTTTTCTTGTGAGATCAGGCTTGATGCGCTGTCAGATGGTTTTACTCGCTCACTTGCAGCAAACTTTGGGTTGCCAGGAATGTATTTCAGGATCAATGTCCATTAAAAAAAGTTTCATTTTGACTTGTACAATATTTAATTTTGTATTTGTGAAAGAGAAACATATTGGCGGCTATGGCATGTAATGAAAGTTAAAAAAAAGACCACAACCTTTTACTTGCATTTTTAAAAGAGCTCAATTGTGTGGGAAAACTGCTACCCTGGCAACGCTGGGGATGATAAACTCTGCACAAGCTGGTACATGACAGGTTTAAGTTCAGGTGGCGCATCATGCGGTCACACACAAATGCACGTACACCACATTAAATTGAAATCTCTCTCTCTCTCTCTCTCTCTCTCTCGCTGTCTCTCTCTCTCTCTCTCTCTCTGCTTGAATATTTGAACATTTAACCTTTCGTTAAACACACAGTCTCTCTCTCTCAGCCATGGTTTGATAGTTAATCATTCAGCAGGTTGTTTGTCAGAGATTCAGTGATCCATTATTATCCCGATACACTTGAACAGGGAGATTACAGTTCAACAGAGGCAACATGCATTTGAACACTACACTACCTGTGTAGTGTTTTTTTCTTTAAAAGAAATAGTATTTTTATTCAAGAAGGATGCTTTAAAATGGTCAACACTGACAGGTCTTCATTCAGTCATTTTCCTTCGGCTTAGTTTACCTTTTCAGTTTTAGCAAACTTAAGATTGACAATTGCGCTCCCTACATAGTGCACTCCGAAATCATTTATGCCATTTCGAACGCAGCCAGGGCTCATAACAATAGCTAGAGGTGACCTATGATTTACAAGCAAAAATCTGTTACACCACTAATGCAAAAAGATATAGGATTTCAGAACCTACATGTAATTATGGCAACAAATAAATAAAAGTAGTTTTTACATAATAATTTGACCATATATCTGATTTATAGGCTATAAGAGATTAGCCTACGTGCTAGCTATAGGCTGTACAGTATATGTGCTGTTTACATTAATATGGAAAACCAAATGCATGTTTTTACCAAAACTAATACTGGATTTGGTGGCACGGTGGCTCAGTGGTTAGCACTGTCGCCTTACAGCAAGAAGGTCACTGGTTCGAGTCCCGGCTGGGCCAGTTGGCATTTCTGTGTTGAGTTTGCATGTTCTCACCGTGTTGGCGTGGGTTTCCCTCACAGTCCGAAGACATGCAAGATAGGGGAATTTGGTAAAACGAAATTGGCCGTAGTGTATGAGTGTGTGTGAATGTGAGAATGTATGGGTGTTTCCCAGAACTGGGTTGTGGCTGGAAGTGTATCCGCTGCGTAAAACATATGCTGGAATAGTTGGCGGTTCATTCCGTTGTGGCGACCCTTAATAAATAAGGGACTAAGCCGAAGGAAAATGAATAAATTAATACTGGATTAAAAAAAAAAAAAGTGTTTATGTGTGTGCGTGTAAAACAATATACTTTGTATAGACAAAAAAATAATACTTTATCAATGCGAGTTTTCTTTAAAGAAGTTGTTACTCCGCTCCATTTAGAGCAACATTACAGATGTTTTATGTGGCGACGTTGACCGTCAGCTTGGTGTATTTGGAAGGGATCACATATTCCATAAAATCCGTCAAACTGATGTCATCAGAGAAGGACAGCCATTCCAGAGTGGAAGCAAATGGTCAGATTTAGATTAAAGATTACCAAAACAAATCGTTAATTTTCAGTGGATTAACTTGCACAGATTAATTGTTCACCTCAAGACTAACAGTGACTACGTTTACATGGACATCAGTAATCGAAATATTTGCCTTAATCTGAATAAGACAATAATATGATTAAGGTGTTTACATGAGATGGGCCTCACGGTGGCGCAGTGGGTAGCACAGCAAGAAGGTCGCTGGTTCAAGCCTCGGCTGGGTCAGTTGGCGTTTCTGTGTGGAGTTTGCATGTGTGTTGGCGTGGGTTTCCTCCGGGTGATCCGGTTTCCCCCACAAGTCCAAAGACATGCGCTATAGGTGAATTGTGTTAGCTAAATTGTACAAAGTGTATGTATGTGTGTGAATGAGTGTGTATGGATGTTTCCCAGTGATGGGTTGCAGCTGGAAGGGCATCCGCTGCGTAAAACATATGCTGGATAAGTTGGTGGTTCATTCCGCTGTGGCGACCCCAGATTAATAAAGGGAATAAGCCGAAAAGAAAATGAATGAATGAATGTTTACATGAGTGTTTTACATGTTACAGCACATAGATTGATTAGCGTTGTTGCGTCATAAGCTAGTTTCATAAAATTTCGGGTGTTTAATTTTTAATTTTTTGACTTTAACTGGAGTTTGGCAGTTTCACTTTTATTCAAGAACATTTCATGCATGCCCTCCGTGACAAAGGTATTGGATGCGAGTATGAAGTAAGGACTGCCGGAAGAGTGTTGTTTTGATGGAATTTGATGCGAGTCTCTGTGGTCCTTCACTGACTCGGTAGGTTCATAGAATAGTGTCAAACAGCCTTGTGTGTATGGAATACCCCATCACAAAATGCGGCGAAAATCCTACACGACGGTAATAGTTTGATTGCGGTGTCTGTGCTGCACTTCAATAATGCGACTAAAACAGCAATACTCCACATGTCTTAATCCGATTTCTGTTTAGTTTATGACATTAGTCGGATTATTGGTGTCCATGTAAACATACTCAATGTGCACAAGCAAAATAAACACTGTACATTTTGACCTTTAACCTTACGACTGCTGCAGATCTTGCATCAAGCCCTTTAGAGGGGTCCGTTATTTACAGTATTTTGCATTACCAAAAGGAACATTCATTAAGTTGAAAGTGTATTTTGTGAGCATGCTACCGCCTAGATTCTGTTTCGCTGTACTTCACAGACTGCCACACGTCAAAGAGTGTGAAGGGGATTTCCTCTTTCAGTGAACGCGTCCCACTCTCTCTCTGTTTGAGTGACTCTGAGAGTGTGTGTGTGTGTGTGTGTGTGTGTGTGTGTGTGTGTGTGTGTGTGTTCACCTCAATCATTTGCATCACTCAGTGTTTCTGTCCTTCATCCTCCCTCTATGTTCCTTTTCTCTAGATGATTTTTCTTGCATGATTTGACTCCAAGCCAGTGGTTGAAATACCAATGGGGAAGTTTCTTGAGTTGTGTGTCGTGGTTGCCAGTCTGTGATCGCTGCGGGTTGCCAGTCTGTGTGTGTGTGTGTGTGAGAGAGAGGGCAGTGAGGAAGTGACACACCGAGACGCTCTAAAATAACATGCTCATGTTAAGTTTCAGCTCTTTTGCCATGAACGTCTGAAATTAGCAACTTTACTCAATGGTTTCCAAATTTAAACAGGCAAATCATGCACAATTCCAGAGTACACCACACACACACACACACACACTTATGGATTAACTATCTGTATGGGGACTTACCATAGACATGTTTTTATACTGTACAAACAGTTAATGCCATGTGATTCATGAGCTGTCCTAATGGAGACCAAAAAGTTGGTCAAAATATACTGGTATTGCTATACTTGTGGGGACATTTGGTTAGTATTCAATATTAGGAATACTATATTATGTGTGTCTAGTATTCCATATTAGGAATATTAAGACACACACGTACATGTATAAGCCTTTGTCCATCAGGGATTATGGTGTTATAACAAATAAGAAATGGACATGTATGATATTTCACAATTAATTCAGAAAGTAAATTTCTTAAGTCATTTTAGGGATGATACGGGTGGAAATACTAACCACAAAAGTCACTAAAAATGTTTTTAGCATTATTATTATTGAACAAGAATCACGTGACACTGAAAACTGCGATAATAATGCTGAAAAATAAGATTTGAATGAAAGGAAAAAAAGAAATATTATTATTTATTTTAAATTGTACTTATATTTCATAATAGTACACAATTTATATTTAATAGCATAAATACTCCTTTAAAAACATGAAAATACCGCACAAACCCTAAAGCTATTTTTTTTTATAACAAAAAGCTTATGAAAACAAAGACACTTTTTTATTGTTGACTTCAAATCACTTTGTGGCTTCTGCTTATGTTTATTTGGCGAAAAGTGTGCATATATAGAGATCACAATGACATCATGCAAAAATCACAAAGCATTATAGTCTCTAGGACACACACACACACACACACACACACACACACACACACACACACACACACACACACACACACACACACACACACACACGGATTTGGAGAACAGCAGGATTAGGGCACTTGGGTGGTTGTTTTCTTTAGCAAAGACACAGTTAGTCTCACATCCAATCAGAGCGCTCAAATCCCCTGCTGTTTGCATTGTCTGCTCTATGACATCATTGCATACCTGTGCTTTTATTGGCTGGTTATGGTGAATTCGCTGACCGGCTACAGAAATCGCAGGCGGTGACATCATCAGCTGGAGCTCAACCAACAATGATGACACTTACAAAGAAAAGAAAACATCCTACTCGGTAACACTAGAACACACACACACACACACACACACACACTGGGTCCAGTTTACTCCAGATGAAATATATTACATACATATATATTTAATGTTTTTCTCACCCCAATGCTGATCCAAATGGCATAACTTAAAATATAATATATGTCACAAAATAATATGAAAAGTTAAATAAGTGTTGTAAGCCATGAACCAAACCAACAGCTATGAGGAAAATCTCAACATTACACACTTTTATTTGAGCAAATGAGAATCTGACAACTTTACCTTAATTAATGAACAGCAACTACAATCCCTTGAAGCACTACAAATTATAGTCGTTTATATCCAAAGTAACAAAATGTTTTAAGTATATTGGAAAATTAAATGATTTACATATACAAATATTTAGTATTTTGACATCATTCAGCATGCTTCAGGAGTGGGCGGAGATAAAACAAATCGTTTGGCTTGCTCCATGATTGGTGGAAATTTCTGTACAGCATCATGGGTAATGTAGTTTTTCTGCGCAAATGAGCTGCTATAGAGGATC
>CAIGQW010049741.1:7263-19920 GCA_903798125.1 Danio choprae
TGTCAAACTCAGTTCCTGGAGGGCCGCAGCCCTGCACAGTTTAGTTCTAACCCTAATTATACACCCAAGATCAAACTAATTAAATTCTTTCAGGCTTGTTTGAAACCTACAGGTAAGTGTGTTGGAGCAGGGTTGGAACTAAACTGTGCAGGGCTGCGGCCCTCCAGGAACTGAGTTTAACACCCCTGCTTTAGATGTTAGTTTCAGTCTGCTGGTTTTAAGGATGTCTATTAGCTAGTGTGCTCCAAACACGGTGGCAAAATTCGCAATTACAAAATATAAAACTGATATTTAATATTAAAACTGATATAACTATTAAATACATTAAAACTAGATAAAACTGATATCTAATATTTAAAGCTTGTAGTTTGTCACTTTCGCCTAAATCGATCAACGTTTTTTTTTTTCACGTTACCTCATACTTCAGTTTCTTATCAAATCTTGACCAATCAAATGCTCTCTAGTATCTGACATGCCCCGCCCACTTCAAGACGCTTTTTGTTTGCTTTTCATTTAATGTGCTTGAGCTCAACCACCCTCACTGGCAGAGCTGTAATAAAAACAACGCTATTGGCTGTTTTTGTGAAAGGGGAGGGGCTACTCTGTCCCACCCTCTCTTTATTTTTTCGGCTCAGATTATGTCAAACATAAAAAAAAACACACATTTGAAAAGCACTTCACGGGACCTTTAAGGTTTCTCACTGGTGTTCATTGTTACCACTTACCTTTTTTTCTTGATATGTCTTTCCTGTATATGTAAATTTATGCTGAGCTTTTTACAAGCTTTTATTGCCAAAACTTTCATACAATGAAATTTAAATTATTGTTTGTCTTTATATAATTTGACATGTATTCTTCTAATACAAATATTTAAAATTGGGATATGGGGCCTCACGGTGGTGCAGTGGGTAGCACAATCGCCTCACAGCAAGAAGGTTGCTGGTTTGAGCCTCGGCTGGGTCAGTTGGCATTTCTGTGTGGAGTTTGCATGTTCTCCCCGTGTTGGCGTGGGTTTCCTCCGGGTGCTCCGGTTTCCCCCACAAGTCCAAAGACATGCGCTATAGGTGAATTGGGTAGGCTAAATTGTCCGTAGTGTATGAGTGTGTATGAATGTTTCCCAGTGATGGGTTGCAGCTGGAAGGGCATCCGCTACGTAAAACATATGCTAGATAAGTTGGCGGTTCATTCCGCTGTGGCGACCCCAGATTAATAAAGGGACTAAGCCGAAAAGAAAATGAATGAATGAATAAAAGTCGGATATTTGTATGTAATGTATTTTGCATTTAATCATGTATTTATGTACATAAATGTATGTTTAAATAATTGTAAAATTAACAGAATTTACTTAAAATGATTACAGCATTTTTATTGTTACAATATAAAAAAACATTATGTTGTTTAGATTAGTTTAAGACACATCTTTGCTAAATAATACATTTCATATCTAGCAGAATAACCTTTTCTCATGTTCTCCATTCAGGTAAAATCAGCAAAGTGTTCATATCTCACCTTCATGGAGACCATCTGTTTGGTCTTCCCGGTTTGCTGTGCACCATCAGTCTGAATTTGAACCCTCAGTCGGATCAGCCTCCGCCCTGTGTGGACATTTATGGCCCGCGAGGACTAAGACTCTTCATTCGTGTGGCGTTACAGTTGTCTGGCTCACAGCTGCTTTTTCCGTATGCTGTGCATGAACTGCAGCCGTCCGATGAGCAGTGTCCCGAAGAGGGGCGTCTCAGTCCTGCTCTGACCACCGCCAGTGAAACACTTCACCCGCAGGAGCGTCCCGGCAGAACTGTACATCCAGACCCTGACACGGACTGTTACCACCTCATTGATGACAAACAGTTTGTTGTTAAAGCTTTCAAGCTCTTCCACAGAGTCCCATCATTCGGCTTCTCGGTGGAGGAGAGAGAACGTCCGGGACGGCTGAACACAGACCTGCTCAAAGAACTAGGTAACCCATTAAAGTTATGAAGACACTTCACTTTTTTTGTAAATAGTCTCATTTTACAGCTCCACTAAAGGTTAAAGGTCCCGTGAAGTGCTTTGAAATGTGCATTTTTTTATTCGATGTTTGATGTAATCTCAACTGAAACATGATGAGAGGGTGGGACCGTGTAGCTCCTCCCTTTTTAAGAAAAAACAGCCAATAGAGTTTCGTGTTTCTCACAGCTCTGCCAGTGAGAGTGGTTGAGATCAAGTGCATTAAAGGCCACCTATTTGACCCCTTTTTCAAGATGTAAGATAAGTCTTTATCTTAATATACCTTTCAGAATATTGGATTTTTGCTCTGAATAACCATGTAGCTGTTTTTGGTGCCTGTGCCTTTAATGCTAGTTCTCCCCGCCCACCGTTCCCACCTGCCTGTCAGAGCATGCCTCAGATAACAGACAGACATGAAGGAAGCAGATCTCGCGTAACGTTTGTGAGAAATACTACAGTAAGAACTTTACCAATGATTATTTGACGTATTTGTTGTGTAGTTAATTCAAGCCTTTCTGCGATGAGTCACACACAATGTCGTTACAAAGTTGACGCACACACACACACAGACATAGACAGGATACAGGTTACTATCCACTGCTGTATGGATATCCGTTATGTTAATGTACAAAATAAACCTGATTTAACGTGCACAACCCGGGATTGAAGCGTCTTCTATTATAATTGTACTGACATGCGGCTGTAGTGATAAAGTAAAGCTGAAGTGAATCACTGTAATTCATTACAAACATGCACTGTTTTAAACTTGTAAAAACTCATTCTTGATCACATCTGATGATGATTGATGATCACAGCATGCTGAGCAAATCTTTTAATCTCGGTTTCTTTGCGCTCGTCCTGTCTTGTTGATATGATTATACGTGTTACTACAGAGACATGTTAATACGCGGCTGTCGTATGAAACCGCACTCCTACATCACGTTGCGGTCTGCCTCAAAATGGGAGGGATTTGGATCCTATTTTAACATCAGGAAATTTCAAAAAAGAGACTTACTGTCTTTATATCACCCCTATATGACTGTGGACACACTATACCTACACACAGTTCTGTCCAAACAGCTTACAAAAGATGATTTTCATCATAGGTGCCGCAAATGAAAAGCAAATGAGAAGGGGGCGGGGCATGTTAGACACTAGAGAGCATTTGATTGGTCAAGATTTGATAAGTAACTGAACTATGAGGTGACGTGAAAAACAGCCGCAAGCATAGGACTGACAGATAAGCATATACATATGTATATGAAGATATACTCAAAGATGATTTGTAGTATCTGGATGATAATAGTTTCAGATGTCGTTATCTAGGATTATTACTTGATTCTGATTGGTCAGTTGTGACGTTCCAAGGTATGTTATTCCAAGATGACAACTGCTAAATAATGCAGGCTCATCTGGGAACCTCAAACCACCTTAACTGTCAATGAATTGTTCACATCCATATGCTTACATTCACATTTATATGTATATGCTTGTCTGTCACGCCATGGTTTCTGACTGTTTGGTGGCGTCTTGTGAATAAATAATGTACAGATTAGTGCTTACTCCATTCAGCTGTTTTCATTTCTGTCAGCTTAATTACTTTAATTAAAGAATTAATAAACTATTGTGGCTTAGAACAAAGTTTTGAGTCTTAACTTTTATGTTTTGTGGTAAGTAGCCGTTTAATAAGCTGGATAAAGTACATCCAGGAGGTTGTTTTCTCAGAATAAAGCCCTTCAGTCTTGTATAACAGTGCTCCGCTTTGTGTCAGGCTGCCGATAAGCCTGTCGGGCTTTATTCTTCGATAGGAACTGCCAGGATGTTGTTTATCCCTAACATAACATATTTTGGGATGTCAAGATTTGACCAGTCAGTATCAAATATTCCAGAGAGCCATGTAATAATCTGTGAGAGCAACCACCTGGGTGTACGTTATCCCTTTCTTATTACACGACTGTCTGAAATACTTGATTCAGATTGGTCAGTCGTGACATTAAGTCATTGCGCTTTTGACTGTTTGGCGCCATCTTGTGACTAAGTAAATTGCAGGTTAGTGTATACTCCCATCAGCTGTTTTTTTATTTCTGTCAGCTTAATTAGTTTAATTAAAGAATTAATAAACCATTACAGCTCAGAACAACGTCTAATTTTATTGTTTTGTGGCAAGTAGCCCTGTAATAAGCCTGATAAAGTACATACAGGATGGTTGTTATCACAGAATAAAGCCCTCCAGTTATGTACAACAGCGCTCCGCTTTGTGTCAGGTTGCAGATAAGCCTGTCAAGCCTTATTGTTTGATAGCAACTGCCAGGATGTTGTTTATCCCTAACATAACATATTTTGGGGATGTCAAGATTTGACCAATCAGAAACAGATATTCCAGAGAGCCATGAAATAATAAAATGAGACACCTTTTGAATAATAAAATTGGTCAATCCATGACATTTAGTCACGTTTTTAACAGTTTGGCGCCATCTTGTGACTAAATAATGCACCGGTTAGTGTATACTCCATCAGCTGTTTTCGTTTCTGTCAGCTTAATTAGTTTAATTAAAGAATTAATAAACTATTATGGCTCAGAATAAAGTTTTGTGTCTAATTTTTATGTTTTGTGGTAAGTAGCCGTTTAATAAGCTGGATAAAGTACATCCAGGAGGTTGTTTTCTCAGAATAAAGCCCTTCAGTCTTATATAACAGTGCTCCGCTTTGTGTCAGGCTGCCGATAAGCCTGTCGGGCTTTATTCTTTGATAGGAACTGCCAGGATGCTGTTTATCCCTAACATAACATAACATATTTTGGGATGTCAAGATTTGACCAGTCAAAATCAAATATTCCAGAGAGCCATGTAATAATCTGTGAGAGCAACCGCATGGGTGTACGTTATCCCTTTCTTATTACACGACTGACTGAAATACTCAGATTGGTCAGTCGTGACATTTAGTCTTGTGACTGAATCATGTACAGATTGGTGTATATTCCACCAGCTGTTTTCAGTTCTGCCGGTTTAATTAAGTTTAATTAAAGAATTGATAAACTATTCAGAAAAACATTTTTGCGTCTAATGCTTATGTTTTGTGGCTAGTAGCTGTGTAATAAGCTAGATAAAGTACATCCAAGATGGTTGTTTTCTCAGAATAAAGCTCTTCAGTCTTATACAACAGCGCTCTGCTACATGTCGGGCGGCAGATAAACCTGTCAGGGTTTATTATTATTATATCTGAACAAATTATATTCCAAATTTGAAGTTGATATCTCAAAAAATGAGCTTTCAGTAAGATTTTGTTTGGCCGCAGTAACAGACATGACCACCAGATGACCTCCAGTTTCAATTGCAGACCGTACAAGGGCGCTCCCTATGTTTTGAGGAATATAAACCGTATTTTTGTCATACATATAACATTTGCTCACGTATTTGCAGGTTTGAAACCGGGCCCTCTGTACGGGCGTCTGAAGAACGGACAGTCAGTGACTCTAGATAGTGGCCGTGTGTTGACTGCTGGTGAGGTGCTGGAGCTGCCGCTGAAGGGCCGGAAGGTGTGTGTTTTTGGGGACTGCAGTGCCCCGCTGGGCGAGGGTTTTAAACAGGCATGTTATGGTGCCGATGTTCTGGTGCACGAGGCCACGCTGGAGAACGGGCAGCAGGAGAAGGCTGTTGAACATGGACACAGTACTCCTGGCATGGCTGCGGCAGTGGCGCTCACATGTGAGGTGAAAACACTGGTGCTCCACCACTTCAGTCAACGATACAAACCTGAAAACCTGCGGCGAGATGATGATGAAGATGATGTTTCAGAGCTGAAGAGACAAGCTGAGCTGGTGCTGCAGGGTTCCAGGACCAATGTCATTCTGGCTGAAGACTTTCTCACTCTGCCTGTGGCGCTCAAGAGGAATTCGACAAAGTAGTACCTGTCAGATTTAGCCCATGTGGGAATATGTTTTATAATTATTAGATTTTAATATAAGAAAATGTTTTAATAAAGTCATTTTGTTCTACCTTTTAGACTGTTATTGATTCAGAGGTGAGTTCATGAATGCACGTGAGTAGATTTGCTGTGTTGAATCTAAATGGTGCTCCTGTTTGCTGGATATCCATGAGCAGGTGAGTTTTTAACTTTTAATGATTGCTAATTCAATTTAATTAATCTTTATTTCTATAGCGCTTTTACTATGTAGATTGTGTCAAAGCAGCTTAACATAGAAGTTCTAGTAAATTGAAACTGTGTCAGAATTTCAAGAGTTGAAGTTCAGTTTAGTTCAGTTCAGTGTGGTTTAATTTTCACTGCTGAAAGTCCAAACACTGAAGAGCAAATCCATCGATGCGCAGCTCCGCAAGTCCCAAACCAGGGAAGACAGTGGCGAGGAACAAAATTTCACCAAATGACAAAAGTGAAGGAAAAAAAACCTTGAGAGAAACCAGGCTGGGCACGACCATTTCTCCTCTGGCCAAACTTCCTGTGCAGAGCTGCAGCCTAGGTGCTGGAGGCTGAAGAATGCTGGACATCCATCTTGGAGAAGCTGCAGGTGTGAGTAGGTTACAGTAGGTGTACAGGCTGGCCCACAGGATCAATGCGGAGACTCGTCTGTCACTGGGGTCTTGCAGGAATCAGT
Organism: Danio choprae; assembly: GCA_903798125.1. NCBI lineage: Eukaryota > Metazoa > Chordata > Actinopteri > Cypriniformes > Danionidae > Danio > Danio choprae. Next base: position 13,859 of record CAIGQW010049741.1, read on the forward strand.
CTCATGCTCTCCACTCCTCCATGACCGCCACAGCATCTACTCAGGATACGGCCTGGTCCAGGATTATGGAAACCTCTGGATAATGAAAAACAGACTAACAGCCTAACAATCCTTTAGAGGATTTGGATTTTAAAAGCATTTGTGTTTTTTGAGTATGCTAATGCAAAGAGATGTGTCTTTAATCTAGTTTTAAACTGAGTGTGTCTGCCTCCCGAACTGTGATAGGAAGGCTGTTTCAGAGTGTAGGTGCCAGATATGAGAAAGATCTACCGCCTACAGTTGATTTTGATATTCTGGGAATAATCAATTGTCCAGAATTAATTGAGCATAGTGAACGTGAAGGGCTGTAATACAGTAATAAGACTGTTTTATTGATCCTCTGATATCTAAGATCTGTCTTGAAAAACCTCTTGTTTAGGATTTACTACCAGTGTTTGGTAAAGTTGCTTTTAAAAGTAACATATTACAATCTTAACCTACTTAAAAAAGTTACTGAACGTATTACTTAGTTACTTTCCAAGGAAAAAAATGTGGAAGTGTGTTTTAAATATTACGATAGGCTTAAGATTGTAATATATTGCTTTTAAAAATAACTTTACCCAACACTATTTACTACATTCCTTCCATTATCTGGTTGAATTGTTTTCCCACAAGCGAAAGACCTGAAGGTATAATGGTAAAATCTACATTCAGGTAGTGCCTTTTTGCACAGAATGCTGATTTTTAAAGTAAATTTAATAATAGCTTTTATATCGGTAGCAATATTTCAAGATGAGTGGATTTGAAATTACTTGATTATCCATATGAGTTTTTATTAAAATGTCAAATGTGGTCTGTCAATATTTTGAAGAGTATTTCTCATCTCAATCATCAGTGCATATGTTTTACCTCACAAAGCAACAGAGGTTTGATCATAGAACTAAGCATTTAAATATCTAACTAAGACATATTGCAAAATGTAGAGTATATTAATATTTTCAGACGTCTGCTATGCTTTTATAAACATCTCGATTGCAAGCTGTCAGATTTTCATCTTTTTAGCCATGTATAAATAAATGGGCACCAGCATTATTCTGCATATTTTTACATAGCATGGGTCTTTGAATAATTTATTTTCTCCATTCTCAGTATATTACAAAGTCTTAAAGCGATATTCAGCCAAAATGAAAAGTCTGTCATTATTCATTCACCCTTAATCAGTTTGAGTTTTTTGATTCGTTGAACACAAAATAAGATATTTTGAAGAATGTTGAAAACCAGTAACCATTGATATCCATAGTAGGAAAAACAAATACTAGAAGTCAATGGTTACCGGTTTTCAAAATCCTTCAAAATATTTTTTGCGTTTAAAAAAAACGGGTTTGTTTGAAACAAGTCAAGGGTCAATATATGACAATGCAAACTAATAATATCTACACTACCTGACAAAAGTCTTGTCACTTATCCAAGTTTTAGGAACAGCAAATAATAACTTGACTTCTATTTGGTATCAGAAGTGGCTTTTATGAAAAGCAAAGGCCACTAGATTACGCTTATTTTACCAAAATAATGTACAGTATAGAATATAAAGTCATGGTGCAGTGGAAAAAGAATGAATATTGTGTATGACTCTCATGAGCTTGGAGGACTGCATCCATACATCTCTGCAATGACTTATTAATAACGTCATCTGGAATGGCAAAGAAAGCGTTCTTGCAGGACTCCCAGAGTTCATCAAGATGCTTTCGATTCATCTTCAATGCCTCCTCCTTCATCTTACCCCAGACATGCTCAATAATGTTCATATCTGGTGACTGGGCTGGCTAATCCTGGAGCACCTTGACCTGTTTTGCTTTCAGGAACTTTGATGTGGAGGCTGAAGCATGAGAAGGAGCGCTATCCATAAATTACCCTCTCCTGTGGTTTGTAATGTAATGGGCAGCACAAATGTCTTGATACCTCAGGCTGTTGATGTTCATCCACTCTGCAGATCTCTCGCACGCCCCCATACTGAATGTAACCCCAAACCATGATTTTTCCTTCACCAAACTTGACTGATTTCTATGAGAATCTTGGGTCCATACGGGTTCCAGTAGGTCTTCTGCAGTATCTGTGATGATTGGGATGCAGTTCAACAGATGATTCATCAGCAAAATCTACCTTCTGCCACTTTTCCAAATGATCAACTAGGAGTCAAACTATTATTTGTTGCTTATACAACTGGGATCGATGAGAAGACTTTTGTCAGGTAGTGTTCATTTCTGACTATGCCATATTCTACACGATTTACAGTAAGTAAATCCTTTAATTTCCGTGTCATTAGCTTCACCAGAGAAAGTTGCATTTAAGCAATTAGTTTTATTAATGTTTCTGTTTCTATCTGTGAAACAGGTTGTTCTGCTCTAAATTCACACTGTAGCTTAATTAATATCATAATCCTTTGAGTCACTCAAACAGGTGCATTTAGTGTTGCTGAGGGTGCAGAAATGACTCTTATGCAGAAAGACTGTGCTTCAGGAGTATGAATAGATGTTTACTACGTTTTAGGACAAGATTAAACGATAAATCGTTATGCAAGTGTGTAAAGCCTTTATAGTTGTTTAGAAATGTTCAGTATAGTCCCTTTATATACAATAAATAATGTCTATGTAACCCTGTAACAGTAGCGTTTATATTAATTCAATCTCTCATTGCATATAGTAAATGTATACTGTATAGTGTTTACTATCCACCAAACATTAGACCTCTGACAGACGTGCATATCAAGTCTATATTGCGTCCGTTGGCATAATATTCCGTCTGTCAAAGGTCTAATGTTCAGTGGGTACACCGACTGTATTGTACTGTGAAGGTGTTTAGTGTAATGTAGTAAGAATAAATATTATTGTAGTCGTTTAAAACTGTTTAACCTAATGAGCTTTTAACTTTAAAGCGGCTGTATTTCAGCGATATTTCAGTCAAAATCGATGAAAAGGCATCTGTGAGGGCGGGCCGTGTTTGCGTTCACGGCGACGTCACCCGAGCGATGACATCACTGCGCTTACGTAGAGACAGCGTCCGTGCCTTTGCGCCATGAATCGTAAGTGTTTCTGTTGATATTTTCCTCACATAATCATTATTCTTTTCTTAATGTTTTACTATAGTTCTAATTCAGACACTTTTACTCGTACATTTCACACATGTTTAAGGAGTATCTGTTAGCCAGTTAGCTTGCTAGCATCATAGTGAGATCAGTTGTATTGTCACAGAGTGAACTGATTTAATATCGTTTACGTTCACGTATTTAACTGCAATAATAATACAGCAATGCTCTGCTTTTTGCTATTTTAAAAATGTTGTAATTTATTAATAGACCAGAAGTGAACTGGGATTTTGTTAGGGAAGCAGTGACAGAGAGCTCAAATGTAAATTCAACCGATTCCCCAACAATTCCGCGTAAATATGAATAACAAAACATATAATATTCTGTTCAGTTTTCATTAACGTTAACTTAATGTAAATACATCTGGTTGTAGCATCATTACTATGATATGTGGTATGTTATTTTAGTTATCTATCTTTCTGTCTGTCTATCTATCCATATATCCATATCCATATATCTATCTATCTATCTGTCTGTCTATCTATCTGTCTATCCATCTATCCATATATCCATATCCATATATCTATCTGTCTGTCTGTCTGTCTATCTATCTATCCATCTATCTATCTATCCATCTATCCATCTATCCATCTATCTATCTATCTATATGTCTGTCTGTCTGTCTGTCTACAAAATAATTGCACATATGAAGAGTTCAGATGCCAAAACCTTTAAGTGCCTTCTGAAATGTCCATCGAAAATGAATATTTTTCTCAGCCTCCTTTGTTAAAACCACAAAAAGGGCTTATTCTATGCCATAAAATGGATATTACTGAACCTACACACAGGAGCCGGATAGAAATGCTCATATAGAAGACAACTTCAGATGGCATTTAGAGGTTTTTGCCTCTGAACTCTTTATATGTAGCCATACAATTATTAGAAAGGTCTGAAAATATAGATACAGTCTTTTGGAATAATTTGAGAATATTAACATTGACTAAATTAAAAGATCTTATATGACGTTTTATCAGTATTGTTGTTATCTGCATGTATTTTTTTTTGTATATTACTTGTTTATTAAGAAACTGTTGTGATTGTAAATGATGTATTAAATAGTTATTTACCAATGTTTCCATGAATAATGATAATAGCTGTTGATATGCCGTTAATCTATCTATCTATAGAATAATTACACATATAAAGAGTTCAGATGCCAAAACCTTTAAAATTATGTATTAAATGTGTATTGCCGATGTTCCCATGAATATAGCTGATGATGTTGATATGGCATCAAAACCAATAAATAAATTCAATTCAATGGGCTTTATAGACACAACAAATAATTCAGTTTTGATAATGAGCACAGATAATGTTCATTAAGTCATGTTTACAATGTGTGTGTGTGTGTGTGTGTGTGTGCGTGCGTGTGTGTGTGTGTGTTTTGTTTTTTTCAGGCCAGTGTGGTGCACATCTCGACATCAGGGTGTGAAGACTGAAGCGCGGGAGGATCGAAGGCTGTGGATTTGTTTATTTCTCGCCTGTGGTTGAGTGTAAATCCAGCAGCATGTCCGTCTCCAGCACACCCACCAGTAATGATGCCTGCCTGAGCATCGTCCACAGCCTCATGTGCCATCGGCAGGGTGGAGAGAGCGAGTCCTTCTCCAAACGAGCCATAGAGAGCTTGGTGAAGAAGCTGAAAGAGAAGAAGGACGAGCTGGACTCTCTGATCACTGCCATCACCACAAACGGAGCTCATCCCAGTAAATGTGTGACTATACAGCGCACGCTAGATGGTAGACTGCAGGTCTGTTTTCTATGACTATTTTACTGTATTGTTTTATGAGATTTTAGAAAACGAAGTTAGTTTTAGCTGTTAATCAAATTTTGGGATGAATAATATGTTTTTATTTTTATTTTGAGAAAAAAAGGATTGCATTTTTAAAGGGATAGTTCACCCAGAAATGGAAATTTCTCTCGCTCTCCAGTGGTTTCAAATCTTGGAAAAGAAGATATTTTGAAGAATGCTGAAAAACGGTAACCATTGACTTCCCTAGTAGGAAAAACAATTGCTATGGAAGTCAATGGTTACAGGCTTCCAGTCTCTCTAAAATATCTTCTTTTGTGTTCAGCAGAAGAAAGTCAAAAAGGTTTGGAACAAGTGAAGGGAGAGTAAATAGTGACAGCGCTTTCATTTTTGGGTCATCTATCCCTTTAAATGAACCTCTTTTGAATATATTTTGGGTGACACAGTGGCTTAGTGGTTAGCACTATCGCCTCACATCAAGAAGGTCGATGGTTTGAGTCCTGGCTGGGTCAGCATTTCTGTGTGGAGTTTGCATGTTCTCCCCGTGTTGGCGTGGGTTTCCTCTGGGTGCTCCGGTTTCCCCCACTGTCCAAAGACATGCGCTATAAGTGAATTTAATAAACTAAATTAGCCGTAGTGTGTGAGTGTGTGAGTGTGTGAGTGTGTGAGTGTGTGAGTGTGTGAGTGTGTGAGTGTGGGTGTGTGTGTGTGTGTGTGTGTGTGTGAGAATGAATGAGTGTATAGGTGTTTCCCAATACTGGGTTGCAGCTGGAATGACATCCGCTGTGTAAACATATGCTTGATAAGTTGGCGGTTCATTCCGACCCCTGATGAATGAAGGGATTAAGCCGAAGGAAAATGAATGAATGAATAAATTAATATATGTAAAAATTCTATTTTAATTACATTTTAAATTTAATAAAATGTATTATTCAGCAATATGACTCCATTCTTCAGTCTAGCATAATCTTTCAGAAATCATTTAATATGATGATTTAACGCTCAGATTGAACTGATGCTTGATTATTAATTAATTGTTGTCAATTTATGGTTATCAAGTATTTAATAGAAAGTTTAAAACAACAACATTGATAGATAGATAGATGGATGGATGGATGGATGGATGGATGGATGGATGGATGGATGGATAGATAGATAGATAGATAGATAGATAGATAGATAGATAGATAGATA
>CAIGQW010049754.1:762-12353 GCA_903798125.1 Danio choprae
CACACACACACACACACACACACACACACACACACACAGACTTATTTGACATCTTGTAAAAAGGGGCATAATAGACCCCCTTTAAATAGAAGTTTAATTTTAATTGTATTCAAATTTAAATCAAACCAAATTATTAGCTTGCCAACTAAAACTCGACGGTGGAAAGCAACCAGTCAGTTCGTCCACTGTTGCCGCTCGATCATCAATGGTCAAATTTAACCAACATACTTTTTTCACAATGGAGTTTACTAGATTAAACAGCAAAAAGAAAAATATCAATATTAAACAGTCTAAGGTATGCTGGACTTTGTCTGGACTACATAGTTTTCACTCTGCTTTTGCTTTGTTGTTGTTTTCTTCCCAGGAAAGACATGAATAATGTCCCAGACGTCTTACTCTTGGCAAATACATCAGTTGTGTCCTTTGTGTAACTTTTGAACTGGACGATTTTGGAGGATTTATGAACAACATACTGTACATTACTGTACATTCTACGGATTTTGTGGGACAATGATGTCCTACCACAATGATTGTTGGGTAAACGTTTAAATATTCATGTTCACGTTCATGCTATGACAAGGTGTGATCAAATGAAACATTTAGTTAAAAAACAAATCTAGCCTTTTTTTTGTTTTGTTTTATCTCATAGACATGTTCCTGCTTAAAATAATTTTAGAAGAGAAGGGCTGGAGGTTAGCTATTAAAACATATTAAACCTCTTTAGCATTATTATAGGCTACTGGGTGACTATAGTTGTTGGTTTGCACCGAGTCACAGTTCCGACTTTCATTTTCAGACCGTCTGCTATTTTATTTTCAAGATCTAAGGTGAACTATCTGCTGCTGCTCTCAGTAGTATGACAATAAATATCACATAAACTCAGCATTTAACACTGAATAAAGCCCATAATCAGTACCTGAGGTGATCTTTGTCGTAGTGGTTTATGCTGTTGTTCTGCTGCGACGTCGCAAAAATAAAAACATTTCTAAAACAGAAACTTTGCGCATCACCGTTGAAGATGGTTAGTACAAAAACTCCTTTTAACATGGAAAAGTTCCCTTTTATCGCATGTAGCGGTGTTGTGTAGTGTTGTTATGATGATGTTTTACTGACACATTGTTATGATGATGTTTACTGAAACACGAGTGAAGCACAAAGCCTCCTAATACACTTAAATAAAATATGGTGCATCTGATGCTTTAGTCGACATAACTAGTCACATCTGCAATTAACGCAGAATTTTAAAGATTACATCCGTTTAGTGGAGACGCAATTAAACATAAATTAAATCGTATTTCATAAATCAGACAGTTATCCAAACAGGCTGTATGTGTCAAATCGGAAGATACAATACTATATTTTCTTTAGAACTATGATTTAAGGAAGCACTGCACTGCTAAACTATGCTAATAACAAAACCTGAAACCATATTTAGCTACTGCTTTTGAGAAATGCACCAAAGCATGGCTATTACAGGCACAGATCTTTTATAAAGTATCGTTTACCCAAAAACTCAAATTTACTCACCCTGAAGTGGTTCTAAACCTTTATGAGCTAACACTTTAGTTGAAATAACAATTCACAGCTATTACTACAGGCTTATGAAGTGCCTATTATTAAAATGAACTGTTTATTAACACTTATAAAGTATGATCTTATTCCACATCCTTAGTCCTAGCCAATACCCAAACCTAAACCCGACTAATACCTTACTGACTATTAATAAGCATTAATTAGTAGTTTATTGAGCTAAAAGTGGCCTCACAGTGGCGCAGTGGGTAGCACGATCGCCTCACAGCAAGAAGGTTGCTGGTTCGAGCCTCGCCTGGGTCAGTTGGCGTTTCTGTGTGGAGTTTGCATGTTCTCCCCGTGTTGGCGTGGGTTTCCTCCGGGTGCTCCGGTTTCCCCCACAAGTCCAAAGACATGCGGTATAGGTGAATTGGGTAAGCTAAATTGTCCGTGGTGTATGAGTGTGAATGAGTGTGTGTGGATGTTTCCCAGTGATGGGTTGCAGCTGGAAGGGCATCCGCTGCGTAAAATATATGCTGGATAAGTTGGCGCTTCATTCCGCTGTGGCGACCCCAGATTAATAAAGGGACTAAGCCAAAATAAAAATGAATGAATGAATGAGCTAAAAGTCTTAGTTAATGGTTTGTTAATAGCAGCAATTGTACATTCAAATAAGATGTGACCAAGTTTCTTTAACCAAAACCTGTAACCATTGACTTCCATAGTAGGAAAAGCAAATACTATGGAAGTCAATGGTTACAGGTTTCCAGCTTTGCTCAGAATATCTTCTTTTCTGTTCAGCAAACTGTTTGGAACAAGTAAAGGGTGAGTAAATGAGGGGTAAACTATCCCTTTAGCGCACTTTTAGATGCTTAAGAATAAAATACTATAAACAATTAACATTAATTTGCATTTAATCGTCACCTTGGCTGTTTAACCTGCAGTCTGCTTATCACACCCTGTGGTTCAGAGCCTGCAACAGTCAGCAAACTATATTAGCCTCTAATCTCTGACCAATGTCCAGTTCGCAATTGTGAAAGCGAAGACTGACGTATCTACAGGATAGTGTGGTATAAGTGAATAAAAACACATCAGTGTAAATGGAGCTATTGAAGACTGGAGCTCAGATTAAGGTGGGGGTCCCAGGGGTTTAAAGTCTTTAAGATATAGCGGCCCCTGTGTTGGCTCATTTGTGTTTGTCCCTCCATTATGGTAATGTCATCTCAGTCACATCTCCTAATTACAGCCACAATTACATGTATTGAGTCCCTTAGGGCACATAAGCTGCGGAGAAATTAAAATATAGAACGCGCGCGCACACACACACACACACACACACACATACACACACTGACAAAGAACAGCAGCCAAATTCCTGGGGATCAAACTGTGTTTACTGTTTACAATGATTCATCGCTAGTTGTTTGATTGATTTAGAAACACTTTTAATGGATTCAATTAAAATGTGACTCATCCAGCAGTGTTGCCAGATCACCTGAGGAATTACGCTTAAACTACATCCGCTACTCACTGTAATTGTTATAATGCTTGATAAACAAATGAAAAATAGTGTTTAATGAGAAAAAATATATATATTGCATAATCATCCCTGTATTATTTATGCGTTTATTTTTACTAGTTTTATTAAAATTGTGTTGTTGTCGTTTTCTTTTCAGTTGCTGTTGCTTAACTCTTATGTTGTTCGGGACATTTCCTCCACTAGGGGTGCTGTTGAGTCTTAAATGGGCCACGACTTTCTCTGTGTCTCAGCAAATGGAATGATCTTTGGTGACAAATCTGATTTTGACACATATTTTGGGAAAATGCTTTGAAATTATTCAAAAACTCCATAGACTTCGAGCAAATTTACTCCCCTTTCGTTATGTTGGGGGCTGTTTTTGCCCCATTGACTTCCATTATAATGACATTTTGTGATTGCAAAGCCATGACAGCATATATAATCATGCATTCTTGATTGTTGTTGGTTTACCCTGTTGGGAAGAGGTACAATTTGTCATTTTTACAGTTGGTCATCAGTTGGCACCATTAACCTTGTTTAACCTTATATTACACCAATGTAGTTACTAATCTTTAACATGTCCAAGAACGTCATGAAATGCAAAAATAAATCCACTCCACAATTACCACTTATATTGAAAATAATTCATTTTGTGTGTTTTTCCCCCAAAATCCATGACATTATGAACTTGGCAATTAAACAGTTCAAATCCTGGATTTTTTAAAACATAGCTTTGATCAGGAATGAGGTTGATTAACATATATATTTATATATATTTATTTATCTGCTACATGTTTACAGCTGTTAAATCCAGTAGATGTTTTCATCCCGAACATAACGAAAAGGGTAGCAAATTTGACCAATACACAAGGGCTGATCTAGAACGCTGCAGCTCATCTTTAATAAGCCCATGTAACACCTCTCTGTATCTCTCTGCATTGGTTTCCGGTCAAGGCTCGTGTACAAATTCAATTATTGATGCTCGCTTACAGGACAGCCACTGGCTCTGCACCCTCTCAGAGTTTATACACTATAATTTTATCACTTTTCCAAGACTTTCAAGTTAATCATGACCTAATGTTTCATGAAATGTCTATGTATCCATGGTAAATAATAAGAAAAACAACGCAGGTTCGAATTTATTAAACACGCAACAATCAAACCTGATTTATCAGGGGTCGCCACAGCGGAATGAACTGCCAACTTAAAATTTTACAACAAGTTTACATTTATTTTTATATCTATTTAAAATGTATTTAGATAATGCTTACACAGCACTAATAATGTGAGAGCATGTGATTGGTCAAGGACAGAAAAGAGGACAACTAACATATATTCAAGTATACAGATATTTGTTAAAGAAATTTCCATGACTTTTCCAAAACTTTTCCAGGCCTGGAAAATGCCATGTCAAAATTTCCTGACTTTTCCAGGTTTTCCATGACCTTTCCTTACCTCCACCTGCTCCTGAAGGTCTACATCCCCTCGAGGAGCCTTCAGTCGATGAGTGAGCACCGCTTTGTGGTGCCATCGCAGAGAGGCTATAAGTCACTTTCCAGAACCTTTTCATTCACTGTTCCTCGCTGGTGGAAGGATCTTCTTATTCCCATATGGACTGCTGATTCGCTAGTATCATTCAAATGACAACTAAAAACCCAACTTTTCTGAGATAAAACCAGGACCCCATCTTCTCTCACCCACCTCACCACACGACAACTCCAAAACATTATTAACTCTACATGTGGCTTGACAAACCACCTGTAGAAACACACTATTTCATCTCTACTACACTTTAACTAACACTTGCACTATTTTTTACACCAGACTCTTTCTTATAATCACTCCATAACTTAAAAAAAACATGTGCATTTATGAAGTGCGCCTCACACAGGTGAGTGGGCTGGACAAACCACCTGTAGAAACACACTATTTCATCTCTTCGACACTTTAACTAACACTTGCACCAGTTTTTGCGCCAGACTCTTTCTTATAATCACTTCATAACTTACCATGTGCATTTATGAAGTGCGCCTCACACAGGTGAGTGGGCTTGACAAACCACCTGTAGAAACACTCTTCTCTCTATTAAAAACTATTAAATAAATAAACACTCCCCTCCTTACACTAGTACTTAATTCTCTGAGCACTAACAGCTCCTTTGTATAATCGGCACTGCGTTATGTGCTCCAGCAGTATGTATCGCCTCTTCTTGTTGAATCGCTGAATGCCTCCTCAACTGTAAATCTCTTCAGACAAAAGCATCTGCTTAATGACTAAATGTAATCTAATCAGTTTTGCTCCAGAAACTGTTTATGGGCATGTGACTGTTTTCATTAGTTGTTTACGTCACAGCTAATGAACAGAGGACTGATGGGCGTCACAATAGAAGTGGCCCCACAATGTATCGCTTCTAATGATGAATGCTACATGCAATAATTACCGCCGTCACTTACCCCGATGTATAAATTTAGTCGGAAATGTTTGTAGAAGCGTCCAAACAGCAGAATGTCAGAAATCTGTAAAGATCACGACATCTTGAACAGATTGTATTTCTATAATTACTGTTGTAAATACGTTCGCCCAATGTCTTCCACGCTTACTGATTGTTGATATTGGAACGGGTGCGGAGAACATTTTTTTTCTTGGAGTAAAATCTGCCTGTAGACTCGAGGTGGGGGCTCGAAGGGGGCATATAGGATGGAAATGCAGTTAGAGCTTGCTCACGCATATTACACCGGGGCATAAATCAAGACAGTGAGAGAGGAGCAAATGCATTAGACACCCAGCGGGACGGTGTATACACTGCGTTAGAAAGGCTGGATGGATGAGGCCTACCACACCATTGAGCTGAACTCTCAGATGAATGGAAACTATAAGATTTCCTACTAAGACTGATGTATTGATGGGTTGGTGCAGTCTGGCAGTGTGAATGCCCTGGTATACTTCAAGCAAAGTTCTTTTTTGTTCCTTGTTTGAGGCCAAAAAGAAGTTGGAAAAGTGGCGGTATACTGTTTTCGAACCGTCCGACACCCTGTAGTGGGCTTGTAAATGTGTCACATTGCTTAAGTGGACTTCTAAACACAACAACAATTGATAGTTTTCACGTGTCGTCACAGCATAAGGGAATCGCCCCCCCTGGCGGGCAAAGCATTACTTGTCAGGGTTCTGCCACTAGTCCTGTATGTTGTGCTCGGCTCGAGTTTTCTCGGGTCGTGCACTCATTTTCTGTCATTGTGTGTCATTGTATGAGCGCCGTCCTGCTTGTGATAGGGCCGGGCGCGCACCCGCATTAAGCGGACAGGTTAAACTGTCCGGACGTGGTCTGGATGCGCGCTCTTGTCCTGGTGTGTGTGTTTGTTCTGTCTGCAGTGTGGTGTTTCATTCCCAGCCTCTCAGTCTCAGGTTTTGGTTTTAGTTGGCGCTGGGATGAGACATGCACGTTGCATGTGTGAGTGCACGGTGAGTGTTTTCATTTATCGTGTACTCGTGTCTTGCGTTCAGTCTTCTGTTGATGTTGTGTTTAGCACATGGTGCATGTTAATATGCGCCGCGTGCTTTGTCTCACGTGGTTAATAAGTTCTCTCATTGGCTGATTGTTCTAGTCTCATTTTGTGTGAGCACATGGCTTGTGTTGTTTCTTTGTGTTATGTGCTCTCCCGTCTATTGTGTAGTCCCACCCTCCTTGTTAACCCATTATTAGTTGATCCTGTTCATCTGTCTTTGTGTTAATTATTTCTGCTTATATTCTCCTCATGTCTGCTGTCCTGTGCCAGTTCGTCGTCCATTACTTCCTTGTCTTGTTGTGTCCAGCCCTGTCCAGCCCAGTTAAGTTTGTTTTGCCCTTTTTGTTAATGTTTTCCCCCTCGGGGTAGTTTGTTTTGCTGTTTATTTTATTTCTATTATTAATAAACCCATTTTTGTCCTGCAATTGAGTCCTCGTCCTCTTCCGTACACAAACCTTGACATTACTATCTCCTGCAAGTCATGAGCTGAGTAATTTCTCATCAAAAGCTACTGGTCAGGCCAGGATTCAGGAAACTTAAAAAAAAAACAATCGCTTATACACCAGCAGTCAAGCATATAGACTATATAGATTATAGACCTGAAAAGGTCAGTGGCTTACTGTATATCCATAGAAAAGAAAGATCAAGTTTTAAAGAAATGTGTGTACTTAAAACGAATGAAAATAGCAGAAGTCAGTGCTTTATTTTAATTATTTAGCCTGACATGTTGATGCAAAATATTTAAAATGTTTCCTAAAATAAAATATATTGTGTTCATTGGGGGGATAGGGGCCTCATGGTGGCGCAGTGGGTAGCATGTTCGCCTCACAGCAAGAAGGTCGCTGGTTCGAGCCTCGGCTGGGTCAGTTGGCGTTTCTGTGTGGAGTTTGCATGTTCTCCCCGTGTTGGCGTGGGTTTCCTCCGGGTGCTCCGGTTTCCCCCACAAGTCCAAACACATGCGCTATAGGTGAATTGGGTAAGCTAAATTGTCCGTAGTGTGTGAATGAATGTGTGTGGATGTTTCCCAGTGATGGGTTGCAGCTGAAAGGGTGAAAAGCATATGCTGGATAAGTTGGCGGTTCATTCCGCTGTGGCGACCCCGGATTAATAAAGGGACTAAGCCGAAATGAAAATGAATGAATGAATGAATCATTGGGGGGAAGAAATGTTGTTTTTTACCCTGACATTTAAAAAGAAGATATTTTAGAGCAGTGATCCCAATACCAGGATATTTTTATCCCAAAGGTTATCATACCGTCAGAGTCTTATACCGGCCCATGCCTGGTGTGGATCCGAGGGAGAAAAATCATTCTGATTCTAACTGCACAATAAGAAAGTATTACCTGTGTTTTTCCTTTTCCTTGGCTTTATCCGTGTCTTTGTCTTTAGCTCTGTCTCGTGTCCTGTCTTTGTCCCGAGTTCTGCGCTGGCCGCGGTCTCGCTCTCTGCTGCGTTTCCTGCTGGATCGTCCACTGCTGCAACTGCGAGACCTTCGGTGACGGGATCGAGACCTACAGGAAACACACGACCAATGTGCAATCGCTAATTAGCAGTTTATTAAGCTGGTAGTGTTAGTTAATAGCTGGTTAATGCAGTGAATTGTGGAAAAAACTAAAGTGTTACCCATAACTAGGCCCACATCGAATCTGCGCTCGCAGAAATCCGCAGGCTTCCAGACCATCATTGAGTCTATTTATTTACTTGAGTAAATGTGTGTACATTTATATTTATTCAGTTTTTAAATTAATATCAGTAATATTATTGACTAATATTAATTTTTTTAAATTTGATTTATTTACAATACAGTTGTAAAGTAATATTCTTTTAGCAGATACATTTTATGAGAGACAGGGCAGCACAGTGGCGCAGTGGGTAGCACAATCGCCTCACATCAAGAAGGTCGCTGGTTCGAGTCTCGGCTGGGTCAGTTGGCGTTTCTGTGTGGAGTTTGCATGTTCTCCCCATGTTGGCGTGGGTTTCCTCTGGGTGCTCCGGTTTCCCCCACAAGTCCAAAGACATGTGGTATAGGTGAATTGGGTAAGCTAAAATTGTCCGTAGTGTATGTGTGTGAATGAGTGTGTATGGATGTTTCCCAGGGATGGGTTGCAGCTGGAAGGGCATCTGCTGCGTAAAACATATGCTGGGTAAGTTGGCGGTTCATTCCGCTGTGGCGACCCCTGATTAATAAAGGGACTAAGCCGAAAAGAAAATTAATGAATTATATGAGAGACTTGCTTTGTTTACCAATTAAGTGGACCTAACTGGATTTGCATTGTAAACATTAAATAAATGTTAAAAAGGTATTATTTTTTATTTCATATATTAAGTTTAGTTACGATACTCCCAAAATCATTCCGCATAAATCTGCAGGTATTATTTTTTACAAAATTCTGCACAGAAATAGCAAAAACTGTCTGCAGATTCTGTCTGGCCCTACTCATAACCAAATAAACATAACCGAATTAACGTGTAACAGTTACTGCATTTAATCAAAAGTAAAACTGAATGAAATAAAACAACATAAACAGAATTAAATAAGTTCAGAACCACACGGTCATGCCAAATCAGTGTTTTCAGGATCGATGGTGGGTGTCAATTGCAAGTACTCTTGCCTAACCCTATGAAGTGGCCATTAGGGAGGAGCACACTATGACTGTACACATGCTGTATTGATTCTCATGGACAGAGCAAAACTATCCACACACACACACACACACACACACGCGCAGGCACGCACGCACACACAGAGAGAGAGAGAATGGGTCAAACACTCAATTTGAGTACTTTTTCTTCATGCAATATTATTAACATTCATTCATTCATTTTCATTTCGGCTTAGTCCCTTTATTAATCTGGGGTCGCCACAGCGGAATGAACCGCCAACTTATCCAGCATATGTTTTACACAGCCGATGCCCTTTCAGCTGCAACCCATCACTGGGAAACACAACAATTTAGCTTTCCCAATTCACCTATACCGCATGTCCTTGGACTTGTGGGGGAAACCGGATCACCCGGAGGAAACCCACGCCAACACGGGGAGAACATGCAAACTCTGTAACTAAATTGTCCGTAGTGTATGAGTGTGAATGAGAGTGTGTGGATGTTTCCCAGTGATGGGTTGCAGCTGGAAGGGCATCCGCTGCGTAAAACATGCTGGATAAGTTGGCGGTTCATTCCGCTGTGGAGACCCCAGATTAATAAAGGGACTAAGCCGAAAAGAAAATGAATGAATGAAATAATAATAATAATAATAATAATAATAATAATAATAATAATAATAATAATAATAATAATAATAATAAAAATTATAATAATAATAAAAATTATAATAATAATAATAATAATAATAATAATAATAATTATTATTATTATTATTATTATTATTATTATTATTATTATTAATGTTTATATAACAATAATAATAATAATCATAATAATAATAATAATTTAAAGAATAATGATTTAAAGAATAATTTAAATGATAATAATAATAAAATAATAATATTAATAAAAAATGATGGTGATTATTGTTATTATTATATAAATATTATTATTATTATTAATAATAATAATAATAATAATATATTAAAAATTCATTTACATAATAATAATTGAATAAATATATAATTATTGTTATTTACAGTATAATTTACATTATAATTTACATAATAATAACAACAACAATAATAATAGACTTCTTAAATAAAACATCCTATTTTCTCTTTCTAATAAAACAGTTCTCAGCATTTCAAAAACTAACAAAAATCGTATTTTCATAAAAGATGCAGGCCTGGATTGAGATTTAATAACATTCCTGAAATCAGAGAGCGAGTCTAGAAGCAGAGATCACTATCTGAGAAAAAGACAACACACAATCTGCAGTATTCTAGGGTTTTTATCCTGTGGTTTAATCTGATGGTTTCGCAGTTCTAGTTACACGAGGGGTCTTATTTTAGCACATGTACTTGTGGCCGAGCGCACATAATAAACACCAGGCCCCGTCAGGTTTGCTCTGTTTCATTTTTTTTTCATCTCTTTCTCTCTTTCCGCAGCCCTGCTCACTTCTGCGCCTGTTGCAAATTAAATTTATTGTAGTTAATAGACTGTGGTGAGGCTGCTAAATGTCAATTTCATTACCAAGGCCTTTACCCTTAGAGAATTATGACCTCATTTAAGTCGAATGGGGGGGGGCGTGTTAATGCGGGGCGGCCAGATAAACATCCCCTGCACACACACACACACACACATGCGCACGCGTCCAGCAGCAGCAGCATGCCAAGAGTGGGCTATTTTACATCACTTTCAGCTATTATCGCCGGAGGAAAGAGCCGTCCCCTATGGCCTAAAAAAATATTTTAAATTCTTTTGAAAGGTGTTTTTTTTATTATTATTATTTCTCTCCAATCCATTAAATCTAGCAGCGACGATTGGCTGAGGCAATTTCCCCTGCAAATTATCAATAAAGTAATTACCAGTGTGTGGGAGCGCGCCGGGCGCTTATCGGCGATGCCCCCTGCCCGGCTGCGGATCTGATCCCTCCCCACAGCACCGCGTTTGGGTAATTATGTGAGCGGGATGCTGTCCTGCTGTTATCTGACCATATTACATTCCTGCTAAACAAGCTTTCTTGCTTCGTATGAAATTGGATATTAATGGTGGCCAATGATAGCACTAGTGCAACTAACAGGCGTAAGATACACCACTGGAATCCTAACCTGAGAAAATGATTATTTATTCCTGCTGTGGGCCTTTCTCTCACTCTCTCCTGCTCTCTTTCTCAAACACACACACACACACACACACACACACACACACACACACACACACACACGTTGGTATTGGTGGTTTACAGGGACTCTTCAAAGACATATTGTCATTTATACAGTAAAAACCCTAACCTTAACCCTAACCTTAACCCTAAGTGTTTGAAAGTAGCATATCCCCGTAAACCACTGTAATAGAGTAAAACTATGTCATGGTCATGTCATTAAACAAAAACCACTGTCTTCGTAAACCACCAAAACTAGTACACACATAGGCGTTGGTATTGGTGGTTTC
>CAIGQW010049755.1:0-11517 GCA_903798125.1 Danio choprae
GTCATTTCAAAAATCTTTTCAGAAAATATATAATACATATTTCTTTACTATTTTTAAATCTCTTCATAAATCGCACTTGTTCAATTTGTCTTTTAGCACAGCACGAGATGTTGACATTTTATTTACATTTAATGTATTGCTATATTTAAAGTATGTGCTATGCTTTGTTTTTACCTTTCACTGTTAGCACTTTAGTGTGTTATAAAGTGCATTATAAATACAATTAAAGTTAATTTGAAGCATTTTAAAAATCTTTACGCACTAGGCCAGCCTGAATAAACATATTCTGCCATTTTGACTTTGTACAGTTACATTTTGACTGCTACACTGTAATAAAAAAAAGGTTTACTGTATTAAATTGTTTCGTTAAATCAAATTAAATGTTTGAGTCATCTCAACTTACATTAGTCAAACTGACTAAAAATATTAAGTTAAACCTTACATAACAAAAAGCGGCACAGTGGCTCAGTGGTTAGCACTGTCACCTCACAGCAAGAAGGCCACTGGTTCAAGTCCTGGCTGAGCCAGTTGGCGTTTCTGTGTGGAGTTTGCATGTTCTCCCTGTGTTGGCGTGGGTTTCCTCCTGGTGGTCTGATTTCCACCACAGTCCAAAGACATGCGCTGTAGGTGAATTGAACAAGCTAAATTGGCCGTAGTGTATGTATGTGCTTGTGAGAGTGTATGGGTGTTTCCCAGTACTGGGTTGCAGCTGGAAGGGTAATGTATATGCTGTGTAAAACATATGCTGGATAAGTTGACGATTCGTTCCGCTGTGGCAACCACTGATAGAATAAAGGGACTGGGCTGAAAGACAGTGCAAAGCTAAACGGGCGCACTGTCTGTGTGTGTGTGCCCGCTGTGTATGTGTCTGTGTGTGTGCGTGAACTTTGTAACAACATTGTGTGTGACTCATTGTTGCAACTCCACAACAAATACATCAAATAATCATTGGGAAAGTTCTTACTGTAATATTTCTCACAAACGTTACGTGAGATCTGCTTCCCTCATGTCTGTCTGTTTATCTGAGGCAGCTGAGGGCGGAGATTGAGGCACACTGACAGGCACGTGGGAACGGTGGGCGGGGAGGACTAGCATTAAAGGCACAGTCCACAAAAACAGCTACAAGATGCTCAGAGCTAAAAATTACAAACTTCTGAAAGGTATAATAAATAATCTGGTGGGTGTTTTGAGCTGAAACTTTACAAACACATTCTGGAGACACAAAAGACTTATATTAATTCTGGAAAAAGGGGTAAACTAGGTGCCCTTTAAATTTAGTTGAATCAAATTAAATGTTTGAGTCATCTCAACTTACATTACTCATTCATTCATTCATTTTCTTTTCGGCTTAGTCCCTTTATTAATTTGGGGTCGCCACAGCGGAATGAACCGCCAACTTATCCAGCATATGTTTTACGCAGCGGATGCCCTTCCAGCTGCAACCCATCACTGGGAAACATCCACACACACTCATTCACACACATACACTACGGACAATTTAGCTTACCCAATTCACCTGTCTTTGGACTTGTGGGGGAAACCGGAGCACCCGGAGGAAACCCACGCCAACACAGGGAAAACATGCAACATCCACACAGAAATGCCAACTGACCCAGTCGAGGCTCGAACCAGCAACCTTCTTGTTGTGAGGTGATTGTGCTACCCACTGCGCCACCGTGCTGCCAACTTATATTTCTCAAACTGAAAAAAATATTAAGTTGAACCCCATATAACTAAAAACATAGTTGAAACCTGATTAACTTATTAAAATAAGTTTAGGTAACATAAAAAAATTTGTCATGACTTTATGTCGTATCAGGCATGTTCAAACTACTTATTTATAATGAGCTAAATCAACACAATTCTAGAGTTTCTTGGGGGACAACTTAATTGTTTTATGTTCAATCTACTGAAACTTGTAAAAAACAATTCATCGATTTGTGTTGGGACAACATGAAGGAATCGTCTGGAACCCTTCATTTTTGCCGTCCACCCTGTTAGCATTTCATCAGTAAACGCACTTGTGAGTCTCTCAAACTTAATAGAGTTGATCAGAGATGCAAAACTGAATCTGCAGCTGAAAGAAAGCAGCGGCGTTGTGTTTCTCCACTGGGCGTTATGTGATTATCCCCAATAAAACACTCCAGAGGGAAGTGTGTTGGAGGATCAGCCCAATCCTCCCTCAGGCCGCGAGCTGTCTTCATCACCGCTGCATAATTGCCGTGTTGATGTATTTCTTTAATATCCAGCAGAATCATAAGCAACTGAAAGCGGAGGTGCTTAATTCCTCTCCGGAGATCCAGACGGTTGCTGGGCAGGAACCGGTGATTTACGGCTCCTCTGATTGATTCGGGCCTTGTTCCACTCATTCATTTAGGGCTCGTAAATGGACAGGAATGATCCGTGTTCGGCGACCTTGCGAGTGCTTATTTTCTATTTATTTTTTTTGCATGTGTCACCAACATGCACATTTGCACAAATCTCCACGGGTTGATGTTTGCGTTCACTGGTCTATCAGGGCCACCGAAGTGAGATTCGACACCTCGAGAGACGCTGGAGATTCAGCAGTGTTTTTCCGAGAGGAAGATCAGCTTCACATTTACTTTTAAGGCAAACTGAATCTGAGTATACAGTATTTTTTGTGCAATAAATCATCACTGAGAGAGAGCAAATATGCAGATAAGTTGCACCGGTGTGACGAATTTCACTGTAAAATATAGGCTGTAAAATCGCCCTTAATAAACATGTGTATTACATGCATTATACTGTAAACGTGTTTCTTAGTTCCCTTCAGAAATGCTAAACATTTAAACGTATTTTAAGAAAAATATAAGTATGAAGCAAACATAAATTAGGATTCACTGTAAACAATATTTAATGCATGGTTCCACACAATTCCTTCATACTGTCCCAACACAAATCGATTAAGTTAACTAAAACTTTAAGTGGACTGAACATAAAACAATTAAGTTGTCCCAAAAAACCTAAGAATTGTGTTGTTTCTACTCATTTTTAATAAGTAGTTTAAACAAGCAGCAACATATATTTTCTGAATGCATAAGCATAAAAATAGAAGAATTTTTAGCTGAAACTGTGGTTCTATATTCAATCATTCATTTTCTTTTCGGCTTAGTCCCTTTATTAATCTGGGGTCGCCACAGCGGAATAAACCGCCAACTTATCCAGCATATGTTTCACGCAGTGGATGCCTTTCCAGTTGCAACCCATCACTGGGAAACATCCATACACTCATTTACTACAGACAATTTAGCTTACCCAATTCACCTGTACCACATGTCTTTGGACTTGTGGGGGAAACCGGAGCACCCGGGGAGAACATACAAACTCCACACAATGCCAACTGACCCAGCCGAGGCTCGAACCAGCGACCTTCATGCTGTGAGGCGATCGTGCTACCCACTGTGCCACCGTGAGGCCTGTGGTTCTATATATATATGGCAGTATTTGCAAATTACATATATAACATACAAGTTCATGTTTATATTTTACATATATGTGACAGTTCAAAATGACCACTACCGCCGCGTGTGACGCCGCCACAGGACAAAATGTTTATTAAAATGTTTTACATAAATATTTATATATATCAAAATATTGCAAAATTGTCATCAGATTTTTTTTTCATCCATTGGAATTACAAATATGTTACAAATATTTTGAAGCTGGAAGGGCATCCGCTGCGTAAAACATATGCTGGATAAGTTGGCGGTTCATTCCGCTGTGGCGACCCCAGATTAATAAAGGGACTAAGCTGAAAAGAGAATGAATGAATGAATTATACTTTTACTTACTTTTACTTATACTTTGTATATATATGTTCACATATGGCCATATATTTGATTTCCTTATGGGCTTGGTGAAACCTAACTCCTGCTGGCACTTTAAGAGCCAAAAAAAAGGCAAAAAAATAAATAGTAATTATAATAGAAATAGCACCTCTGGCTCAGAACTGTTTATCAAAGGCTGTGAATTGAAAGTAAAAACATTGTAAATAATGTTCAGTTTCTTGCATAGACCTATTGTTTCACCATGGGTATTCATTTTGAGGGCCTCACGGTGGTGCAGTGGGTAGCACGATCGCCTCACAGCAAGAAGGTCGCTGGTTCGAGCCTCGGCTGGGTCAGTTGGCATTTCTGTGTGGAGTTTGCATGTTCTCCCCGTGTTGACGTGGGTTTCCTCCGGGTGCTCCAGTTTCCCACACAAGTCGAAAGACATGCGGTACAGGTGAATTGGGTAAGCTAAATTGTCCGTAGTGTATGTGTGTGAATGAGAGTGTGTGGATGTTTCCCAGTGATGGGTTGCAGCTGGAAGGGCATCCGCTGCGTAAAACATATGCTGGATAAGTTGGCGGTTCATTTCGCTGTGGTGACCACAGATTAATAAAGGGACTAAGCCGAAATGAAAATGAATGAATGAATATTCATTTTGCTTTGCCTGTATATGTTTTTCTGACTTACAAAGTGCTGGAAGTCCTTGACTTGCATTTAATGAATCACCAAAGACCACAGTTTTGGCTTAAACTCTGGTGAGTAAATTAAAAGTAAATTTGTTTGGATGAACTATGATTTCAGCATCCCATTCAACATCCCCATAACTGAAAGCCTGTTACATAAAAAAAGGCCACAGTGCATTTCAGATCCAGAGACTTTTAGCAAGAGTACGTTAGTTTGTGGTCTATGTTTGGGCATAATTCAATTATGGAAGCTTAACAAGAATGAAGCATCACTTGTGTGAGTGAAACCCACCATTGGCGGTTCTATCGTTAATGAGAACAGCTGCTCGTGACAGCTGCGCTATCAATCTATGAGACAAATTAGTTTGTTTTCATTTCTAAATCGTACGGGTTACATTGATTGTGAAGCACAGTATAAAAAAAGACATAAACAAGCTATGGGGTGACGCGGTGCACAATCGCCTCACAGCAAGAAGGTTGCTGGTTCGAGCCTCGGCTGGGTCAGTTGGCATTTCTGTGTGGAGTTTGCATGTTCTCCCCGTGTTCGCGTGGGTTTCCCTTCGGGTGCTCCGGTTTCCCCCACAAGTCCAAAGACATGCGCTATAGGTGAATCTGGTAAGCTAAAAATTGTTCGTAGTGAATGAGTGTGTATGGATGTTTCCCAGTGATGGATTGCGGCTGGAAGGGCATCCGCTGTGTAAAACATATGCTGGATAAGTTGGCGGTTCATTCCGCTGTGGCGACCACAGATTAATAAAGGGACTAAGCCAAAAAGAAAATGAATGAATAAATGAAACAAGCAACATGAAAGAGAATACTGATCAAAATGAGATACTTTTGTGCACCATAATGTCAACATCAGTACCTCCAGTTCACATATATTGCAGTGTGATCCTGCTTTTCTAAGTTCAATTGGGTTCATGTCAGGTGAATTAATAGGCCAAGACTATTCATCTGCATATGCTTTGAACTAGTCTTAGTGATCCTGGTGGTTTGGCACAATGTTCTGTCCTGTTGCCATTAATGAGTGACTTGGTGCACAGCAATATTCAGACACCTGGCAGCTGTGAGAGATTGTGCTGTTGTTATTACAGGGTTTGATGTATCTCAAGAAAAACTGCCACTACTGTCGTGTAGTGACCAGGCCACTTTCTTTTAATGGTCCAGCCATGATGATCTTTGGCCATTTCAAGCATTGTTGGCAATGGTGTAAAGTTAGCATGCGGTTAAATGCTCATCAGCTACAAAGGCTTTTTAACACAGAAGTTTGTGCTGTAACACATTGCCCTGGTCACCACTGTTGTAGCTGCTGGTGATTTGTTGCACTGTGGCTCTGCAGTCACTGTTAACAAGGCTTAACAGTCTCCACTAACCTCTGGCATCAGTGATCTCTGTCATACATATATACAGCTGGACAACAGTTCGGTGTCTGGCCATCTATGCATCACATATTCTTACATAAAACTATAGAGTGCTTGGCATAAATGAGTACACCACCTTTTGAAAATGAATATTTTTATCCAGTTTTCAGTAAATATAGCCATTCATTTCTGATGTTTTAAACAAAACAGTTTTATTAAACCATTATATCCATTAAAATAAGAGTTTGTTCACCTAACATCTTGGGAATAAAAATATAATACACTTAAATTCAAATGAGTTACTGCAAAAAAAAAAAAAAAAAAAAAAAATACTACAATACTAATACTAAAATATACTTTCTGTTTATTATTATTTTTTATATATTTTCCCTCATCATATTAATTTGGGTGCACTAAGTTTTTTTGTTAGATTAGTTCCAGTTTTGGTTTTGGTCCTGACTAATCAAATGTATAAGCACAAATATATATACATATATACATGCTGCTCTTTGAACTGCACCAGCGACACCATTAGTTTACCAGGCACATTCATTGCTTTAGGCTCGGGGTGGACATGATGTTATGCCTGATTAGAATTTCTATATATGAAAAATGAGCTCTGCGCACACATACATAGATTGCATATACTGTACATATGGTAGCATGATTGCCTCACAGCAAGAAGGTCGCTGGTTTGAGCCTTGGCTGGGTCAGTTGGCATTTCTGTGTGGAGTTTGCATGTTCTCCACATGTGTACGAGTGGGTTTCCTCCGGGTGCTCCGGTTTCCCCCACAAGTCCAAAGACATGTGCTATAGGTGAATTGGGTAAGCTAAATTGTCCGTAGGGTATGTGTGTGAATGAGTGTGTGTGGATGTTTCCCAGTGATGGGTTGCAGCTGGAAGGGCATCCGCTGCGTAAAACACATATGCTGGATAAGTTGGCGGTTCATTCCGCTGTGGCGATCCCAGATTAATAAAGGGACTAAGCTGAAATATATATATATATACTGAAATATATATATTCTGCTGTGTGTCCTTGACGGGTGTGCGTCTCCTCAGGGAATCCTGACTTGCCCGCTCTCTCTCTATTTCTCTCTCTATATTTCTCTCTCTCTCTCTCTCTCTCTCTCTCTCTCTCTCTCTCTCTCTCTCTCTCTCTCTCTCTCTCTCCTCCTCCTCCTCCTCCTCCTCCTCCTTCTCCTCCTCCCAGGAGAGGCTGCCTGCATCTCCCTTTCACCTGGACACGTTTCCATGCCAACAGCTCCGTCCGGCCGGCTCTCCCTCAGCTGTCAATGGAGGACCAGAATAGAACAAACATCCACGATTGATTTCCAGAGGAGCGCAGTTACGAGCCCGAGCTCAATATCTCTCTCTGGGAGGATGACGTTGGTAATTCTGCGCCTTTTTATAAATGAAGAAAGGGAAAATTGTGCAAGATGAAAGAAAAGGAAAGAAAAATAGTGCAAGAGGAAAAGAAGGAGTGTGTTTGTTGAATGGATGGCTGGAGGGGTTTGTCAAACTAATCAGTTTAATTAGGTCACGAGGGGTCAGGATTGACAATTTGCTTTGTACGGCTCTGTGACATTTGACCCCAAACTATCAATCCAAACATAAATCTGTGAATTGGAGACACGTTTGCCGCATGTTCAGCGCAGATACAGGGATATGATCCCGTTTCCCTGATGCAGACAAAAAAAAAATGTCTCCAGAGCAAAATATAGGACAGACTGGGTTTTACGCAGAGGATGCCCTTCCAGCCGCAACCCATTACTGGGAAACATCCATACACACTCATTCACACACATACACTACGGACAATTTAGCTTACCCAATTCACCTATACCGCATGTCTTTGGACTTGTGGGGAAAACTGGAGCACCCGGAGGAAACCCACGCGAACACAGGGAGAACATGCAAACTCCACACAGAAATGCCAACTGACCCAGCCGAGGCTCAAACCAGCGACCTTCTTGCTGTGAGGCGATCGTGCTACCCACTGCGCCACCGTGAGGCCCTCATTCAAAACCAATTCAATTCAATTTAAGTTTATTTTTGTATAGTGCTTTTCATATTAATTATCATTCCAGTGCAGAAAAAAGCGATTTAAAGGCTTAACTAGGTTTAATTAAGTTAACTAGGCAAGTTAGGTCATAAGGGAGCTAATAATATTGACCTCGAAATGATTTAAAAAATATTAAAAACTGATTTTACTCTAGTCAAAATAAAACAAATCAGACTTTCTCCAGAACAAAACATATTATAGGAAATACTGTGAAAAATCCGTTAAATATACTCATAGATATTTGTGAAATATTCATGATAATGTCAGCTTGCACACACATCGTTAAAGCAGCAATTACAATAGCATAGTAAGCTATAAATATAACACTTTTTCAAACACATCACCTTTAAGCTTGATGGCACAGTGTGACGCCACACACTGTTTAACACTGTCTTAACAGTCAGCCTGATTTCTCTGCTGTTAGCATGAGAGCAGTTGGCCGAGTCTTACCGTGGGAGACGTGCTGGAACAGAAGACTGTGTATTTCCTGATGACGCCATTCAGCTTTAGCGGAGGAAGCCAAGAAACGTAAACCACAGAGCTGGAAGCTGCAGCTGCCTTCACCCCGCCGGGCGGACCTGGCACTGCAGAGCCAAACAGACCCACATCAGAACATACAGAACAACAGATCTGGAGAGTTTCATTACTTCCATTGTATTTATTGTTATTCTTCTGGATTCCTTTCTGTTGTAATTCTTCTTGATAATACAGTTGGATTAGTACAGTTAGTGTAAGGTATTTGATTGAAAAAAGGGAACTAAATCCAACAACTTGTAATGTGTATCACTGAAGCTTAAAAATAAAAATAAACAAAACTACAGACAAAGGCGAGAGGTAAATGCCGCTAACATTAGCTTTCTGTATGTTTAGTAAAACTTTAAAGGGGAACTATTATACAAAAATCACTTTTATAAGAGGTTTAAACAGTCGTGGGTGACATTCTGTGACTATAACAGATTTTAAAGGTAAAAATGTATTGATTTGTCTGCAGAAACACTTTGATTGACATTTTCCCTTTGTACATGTCATCAGAGAAGGAAAGCCCCGCCCATTAGTGATGATCTCTCCCTCATTAGCATAGGATGTTGATCTTGTTTTTGAATCTGCCACTATGCTGACACATAGGCATTTGTAGCTCCGCCCTCTTTTGAAAAGAGCACAATCTCATTTGAATTTAAAGCGACTGTCACAGTCACCAGCGATCCAGCCTGTGCAGATCGCTGAAGAACTACAAATCTGCCACTTTAATGAACTACAAATGCCATCATGCAATTCACTCACACACCTGGTCCAGATCCCCCATGATTGCAAGCACACACCGCTGAAGCTGTTCAGGACTAATTACACAGATTATTTATACACCTCTCAAACACACACGTTGCTGAGTCTTGTTTGGTTATACCCTGTAACATTTCTAAGCATTTCCTGTGTCTAGTCTATCCGTGTTTGACCCCTGCCTTGTTCGCTTGTTTATGTCGTCTGCTGCCTGTATCGACCTTTTGCCTGTGACTGGATTACGCTTTTGGATTGTCCTCATGCTTCTGTTTGTTCCCGTTGACTATTGTCTGCCTGACTAAGCTTTCAATAAACTACACATGGATCCTCAACTCTGTTGTCCTGCATCCCTGTGTTACAGCGACAGTCACCAAACCCATAAAAAGTGCCTAAAAGTGGCAGTGTGAAAGAGATACACATTATTTGTGGAGTATTTTGAGCTGAAACTTAATTTACACATACCTTTAACCCAATAAATGTACACTTACATTATCTGTATTCCCATTGCGTGGGATAAAACCAGTGCTTAATTGGAGCCGGATCTTGTCGGATCCTGTTCAGGATAATGTCAGATATTCGTGTTTTGCATTCCAGTGTTTATTCGTATTGATCCGGCGTTAACTTGTGCTGTGGTGAACACCTGCGTGTGTGTGCATGAGAGAGAATGTGAATGAGTGCAAGCGAAGCAAAGGCTATGTGGATTGTGTATGCGTCACCACGCGCAAGTTAAAGCAGAAGTCATGTTTAACTATTGGCCCTCAACAATATATTCAACCTATCATCTTTCTTACGTTTACAATCACTCTCATTGGTTGGCGATTGTTTCACGCGCAGCCAAAATAAATAATGGCATAGTGGCCTACCTAAATAACATTTGTATATTCAAACAGGCAAAGAGGCAGTCAAGCATATTTAATTTTTTTAAAACCACGAGTAAATCTGATAATGAGCCTGATCGAAAGAGATCTCGAGAAGATGGAACTGCGTCCCTGGATCAGGATAGCAGGAGACAGAAGCAAAGCGATCTCAAGTCAGACAGAAAACATGACAGAAGAGGTAACTGTGAGCGCTTCTTGAAGATTAGACTGAGTCATTTCATCTTGTGATCTGAATGTCAGTAGTGTTAATACACTGAATAGTGAGGTTTATATTATATTATAAGGTTTATGTTTGTAGCTACATGTTTGTTTTTATCCATGATTGACCCATAACGTTATATATGGCAAAAGATAATTAAAGACCAGTCAGAAATGTGATGCTCTTTTTTTGCGCTATCACCGTTTAATGACGTCATGTTCCGGGAAACCTGAAATTGTGTGGTGGACGTCGGTCACAGTAACTTTTATTTCCTGGTTTTGTTCCGGAAATTATTCATTTACAAATTAAGCACTGTATAAAACTCTAGTCTGAAATACAGCAGAAGCTAATTTAGTTCTACAATAGTGTTTCTAGAACTAAAACCATTCCCAGATACTGCACCAAAAGGGGTGTTTCTGTGAATAGTTCTAGGAACTGTCAAAAAATCCACATGGCAGAAAGATCTGCTGTACAGCACTACTTACTATTTAATACGCCTTCATAAGTGATTCACTGATTCTTTTATTCAAACGATTCATTCAAAACATCTGATTCATTTTAAAATGAAAAATCGTCTGTCTTTATGAATAGATCTGAAAATGATATGTGTTGGTCGTACCGTCCTCTTTGGTGCGGATGTAGATCTGGTCACTGCGGACTCCGTCTCCTGCTCTGGTGAAGGCCAGCACCTGGATACTGTAGTTGGTGTATTTCTCCAGACCTTCCAGCTCCAGCGGGGCCTTCTGAGTTGTGACATTTCGGATTTCTCCTAGTTCTGTGGTGCCAGAAACAAGAACGATTTCTAAATGCCATTGTAATGACTAACAACGATAAAATAAACACACTTTTTTTACTGTAAATTCATCAAAAAAATTCATCTGTTAAACATCTTTTTAAAACAGTATTAATTAGAGAATAAACATATTCTAGAAGAAGCTTAAATTGACTTAAAACAAGCAAATGTAACCAAATATATGGGATTTCTGTGGTGCCAATAACAAGAAAGATTTCTAAATGCCTTCATAATGACTTATAATGCTAAAGTAAACAAAAAAGGTCTTGTAAATTCAGCAAAGAAATGCAGTAAATAATTGTCTTAAGCATTCTTTTAAAAACAGCACTAATTATGGAATTAACATATTCTAGAAGTGCAAACTGTTCTTTAAAAAATACATACAAATGTATAATTAATTATTCAGATTTCTTCAAGTTCTGTGGTGCCAAGAACCAAGAACAAGAAAGATTTCAAAATGCCCTTATAATGACTT
>CAIGQW010049755.1:11527-27051 GCA_903798125.1 Danio choprae
AGATTTCAAAATGCCCTTATAATGACTTACAAGGCTAAATGAACACAATTTACTGTAAATTCACCAAAAAAATGCAGATTTGTAAAAGAATTTCCCTTAAACATCTTTCTAAAAATATTACAGATTATAGAATAAACATATTGTAGAATAAGTGGGAAATTGACTTTAAAAAATTTCAACAAATGTTGAAATGTCGACAAATAATCTTTTAAAATTTCTTCTATAGTGCCAAAAACAAGAAAATATTGATTTAATCTTTATAATGACTTATAATGCTAAAGCGAACACAACTTTTACTGTAAATTCAGCAAAAAACATGCTAGTTTTTGCGAAGAAAAATCAATGATAAAAAAACTAAACTAAACTCTCGAAAAAGTGTAAATTGACTTCCAAATTGAAGTAAATAAATCAATAAATCAATGATCAATCAATCAATAAATAAAAAAACATTATATATATTTACATATTCATTCATTCATTTTCATTTCGGCTTAGTCCCTTTATTAATCTGGGATCGCCACAGCGGAATGAACCGCCAACTTATCCAGCATATGTTTTACGCAGCGGATGCGCTTCCAGCTGCAACCCATCACTGGGAAACATCCACACACTCTCATTCACACACATAGACTACGGACAATTTAGCTTACCCAATTCACCTATACCTGTGCATGTCTTTGGACTTGTGGGAGAAACCGGAGCACCCGGAGGAAACCCCACCAACACGGGGAGAACATGAAAACTCCACACAGAGACGCCAACTGACCCAGCCGAGGCTCGAACCAGCGACCTTCTTGCTGTGAGGCGAACGTGCTACCCACTGCGCCACCGTGAGGCCTATTTACATATTAATCTTATTATTCATATTATATCAAAATAATATTATAGCATATTTGAAACATCAAGATTTATGGCCTGTATACACTTACTGGCCACTTTATTAGGTACACTTGTCCAACTGCTCGTTAACGCAAATTTCTAATTAGCCAATCACATGGCAGCAACTCGATGCATTTAGGCATGTAGACATGGTCAAGACGATCTGCTGCAGTTCAAACCGAGCATCAGAATGGGGAAGAAAGCTGATTTAAGTGATTTTGAACGTGGCATGGTTGTTGGTGCCGGACGGGCTGGTCTGAGTATTTAAGAAACTGCTGATCTATTGGGATTTTCATGCACAATTTGGGCCCATTAGTACCAACTGAGCATCTATCAATGCCACAGCCTACCTGAGTATTATTCCTGACCATGTCCCTTTATGACCACAGTGTACCCATCTTCTGAGGGCTACTTCCAATAGGATAAAGCGCCATTGTCATAAAGCGCAAATCATCACTGGGTTTACTGTACTAACAGTCACCAGATCCCAATCCAATAGAGCACCTTTGGGATGTGGTGGAACGGGAGATTCGCATCATGGATGTGCAGCAGACAAATCATGTCAATATGGACCAAAGTCTCGGAGGAATACTTCCAGTAGCTTGTTGAGTCTATGCCATAAAGGATTAAGGCAGTTCTGAGGGCAAAAGTGGGTCCAACCCGGTACTAGTAAGGTGTACCTAATATAGTGGCCGGTGAGTGTAGTATAATCAATGAGAAAATGGAGCTCCTGCTTGAGATGAAAACAAATCTGAAGGCTGAAACTGACCAAAGATATGCAATTTGATCCAGAATATTTATATTACATTATAATAAAAGGCCTGTTACTAAATAGCACAAACGATCAATCAAATATGTTAGAGAAAACTATTAAATAAAAACCGTATAAACAGCAAAAATGAAGAGAACATTAAAAAAAATGTAAAAGTTATACTGTTAACAATTTTTGTAAATGACACAGTATTTAACTGTAATACGAACTGTATTTTACTGTAGGCTTACAGTTATGCGGTATGTTACTCTATTTTAAAGCTGCATTGTGAAAATTACTGCATATTTTACTGTAAAGATATACAATACTGTAAATACATATACAGCAAGATAAATGGTGCTGTAAATGTAAATACAGTATTCTTGCTGTAATTGATTTACAGTAAGTTACTGCGGACTGCTGCCAGTAAGTTACTGTAGATTCTACATAAAATTGTTAACGTTTACATTAAATTAATTAACTTTTTTTTGCAATAGCTCGTTTGAATTGAAGTATACTGTATTATCTTTCTATTGAATATTTCAAAAACCTGTTAGGTGATTAAGCTCTTATTTTAATGAATATTAATGATTAATAAAACAGATAATAAATAAACAGATCGTTTGTTAAAATGCAGGAAAATACATTGTCTATATCCACTTGGAAATGGATAAAAATATTCACTGTGAAACGAGGGTGTGTGTTTGTGCGTGTATGTGTATGAACTATCCTATTAAATACTAAACACATCACACCCCTGCATCCTTTATGAGATTCAGAAGAGAAGACATTGAGATCATCTGAGACAAAGCTGCAGGTTTTCAGTCTTTAATGTCTCCAATTTGTTTTCAGCTACTGTATTTATCATTGTTTTAGTGCTGTAACAGCCACTGTTGAACAGAAAAGAGCCACTGTTATTATTATTTTTTTCGCCGCTCACTGCTGAATGTTATCCCTGAGTTGTCTGCGATAAAGTCTGCAGTTTCATAATAAGGCAATTTATAAGCAAACAGCTCCTGGAAAGAGCCGGATCGCCATAATGTGTGCTGTGAGTTTGTTCTACTGAGCGCAAGTTGATGAAGAGCCATCGAGGAGCCAATTAAACAGGTGTGCGGATGGTGCTTTGCTGCTCTCTGGATCGTGAGCTGTGATCGATTGACTAACCTCACAGTCTCAATCACTCACCAGAGGACGATTCACACACATCAAGTGGCACAATAGTCACCAAAACAAAGAGACTAGTGCAAAATATGCATACTGCATTGGTTTTTGAGTATGCTGTAAGCTTTTACTGTAGTTTTACTGGGAGCTAGAATTGCTTATATGCATGTATGAACAATACAGAAATTATACACTCTGGAAACAGTATGCAAATGTGCTTTTATTTGGGATGTAATAATTCTAATTTGACAGACTCTAGAGAATAGGCATTAGCATTATGTTTCCTTTTGTTTCCCAAGGAAGAATTGTTATAAGGAAGGTATATTCTGCCCTCTTGTGGTCCATTGACACAAGGCATATTTTTATATAAAAATAATATAAAAATATCTGAAAAAATAATATAGCATGTTATATAATTTGCAAATAATGTGTTATTTATTTTAGAAATCATATTAATTACAATATTAAAGTATAATCATAAAAATGTATTATATAATATATTATGAATTCTATTAATTGTAAAATATAAAATACAGTCCTTAATAAACATATATTAATAAATTCATTAATTAAAAATAATATTATTTAAATGTAATTATAAAATAGGAAACTAACATTGTAATATATGATAATATATTGATGATGAAAAATAAATGAATATATATATATATATATATATATAATGCATGTTGATATTTATTTTATTTCAGATGACAAAAATAACTATAACCCTATAAAAAATATTTTATATTTTTTATTTTTGTCATTTAAGTAAAATAAGCTTAAATATATACCTGACAACAAGCTGAAATTAAATAAAAAACATAAAATTGACTAATTTTAGTAGTTTAATTTATTCAAAGTAACAAAAACTGTTTTAGTAAATAAAATAATCCTTATATATGAAGCGATACATTCATTCATTCATTTACCTTCGGCTTAGTCCCTTTATTAATCTGGGGTCGCCACAGCGGAATAAACCGCCAACTTATCCAGCATATGTTTTACAAAGCAGATGCCCTTCCAGCTGCAACCCAGTACTGGGAAACACCCATACAGACTCATTCACACATATACACTACGGACAATTTAGTTTATTCAATTCACCTATAGCACATGTCATTGGACTGTGGGGGAAACCTGAGCACCCGGAGGCAGCAATGCTAACCACTGAGCCACTGTGTTCCCCTCGAAGCGATACAGCCAAAGTGATATAAATGTAAGTAATGTTGTTTAAGGATGTGCGCTGTACCTCCATCTGGTAGATTGGCCCAGTAGATGATGCGGAAGCCCTGTAGGACGCCGTTCAGAGCCTCTCGGGCCGGAGTCTGCCAGGACAGAGAGATGCTCTCTGGGGATGCAGCGGTGGCCACCACCTTCTCTGGAGCTCTGCTGGGAACTGAGAAACACAAAACCATCACAAAAACTGACACATGATTGCATTTAAAGACGCACATTAGACACAAAACTGTTATTCATTAAATTTCATTTAATTTTCTTAATTTTCTATTCCGGCATATGTTTTACGCAGCCACAACCCAGTACTGGGAAACACCCATACACACTCTCACATTCACAAACACACACTCATACACTATTGCCAATTTTGTTTACCCAATTCACCTATAGCGCATGTCTTTGGACTGTGGGGGAAATTGGAGCAGCTGGTGAAAAAACCCATGCCAACATGGGTAGAACATGCAAACTCCACACAGAAATGCCAACTGACCCAGCCAGGACTCAAACCATCGACCTTCTTGCTGTGAGGCAACAGTGCTAATCACTGAGCCACCATGCCGCCTCAGACATGTTCATATTCAACCAATATTTCAACTTTAAAAGAGCTTCAGAAGAAATCCATATTTGTTGGAACACATTTTTGGGTCAACTATCTCTTTAAACTCATAAAAAAACGACCCAAAAGTGTTCAGCTGATTGTGTAACAGTAGCTTACCGTCCTCCATAGTCGTGGCCCGCACCTCACTGGAGGCAGGCCCCGGACCGGCGCTGTTACTGGCCTGCACCACCACCTCGTACTCAGCAAACTTCTTCAGGTTGTTGAGGCTCAGAGACTCGGTTTCTCCTGTGGCCTCCACACTGATGCAGACGAACTGATGGCTGCCGTTGGTGGAGTGCTCTCGATGGCACACCTGATAGCCCCTGATCACGCCGTTCTGGAGGTGTTTCAGCGGCGCCTACAGGTGAAGATAACATATGATGAAAGCTTATGGATCCTTTTCACAAGACTGTTATGGCGTGTTTAACGCTCATCAGCACCCTAAATCCTTGAACGTATGACCATGTATTTGTGTATGTACACCTGACAAAAGTCTTGTTGCCTATCCAAGTTTTATGAACAACAAATAATAACTTGACTTCTAGTTGATGATTTGGTATCAGAAGTGGCTTATATGAAAGGCAAAGGCCTCTAGATTACACTTATTTTACCCAAATAAAATATAATCATGCCTTGATTTTTAATTATTTAATTAGGACAGTAAGGTCTGACTTTGCTTAGACAAAGGTCTTGTCACTGAACAGAAATAATGTACAGTATAGAATATAAAGTCATGGTGCAGTGGAAAAACAATTAATATTGTGTATGACTCCCATGAGCTTGAAGGACTGCATCCACACATCTCTGCAATGACTCAAATAACTTATTAATAAAGTCATCTGGAATGGCAAAGAAAGCGTTCTTGCATGACTCCCAGAGTTCATCAAGATTCTTTGGATTCATCTTCAATGCCTCCTCCTTCATCTTACCCCATCCATGCTCAATAATATTCTTGTCTGGTGACTGGACTGGCCAATCCTGGAACAACTTGACCTTCTTTGCTTCAGGAACTTTGATGTGAATTTGCCCTCTCCTGTGGTTTTTAATGTAATGGGCAGCACAAATGTCTTGATACCTCAGGCTGTTGATGTTGCCATCCACTCTGCAGATCTCTCGCACACCCCCATACTGAATGTAACCCCAAACCATGATTTTTTCTTCACCAAACTTGACTGATTTCTATGACAGTCTTGGGTCCATGTGGGTTCCAATAGGTCTTCTGTAGTATTTGTGATGATTGGGATGCAGTTTAACGATGATTCATCGGAAAAATCTACCTTCTGCCACTTTTCCAAAGAATCAACTAGAAATCAAGTTATTATTTGTTGTTCTTACAATTGGGATCGACGACAAGACTAAAATATTGATTGAAAATGATGTGACTATTTCTGTAGTATAGTGCTTTGTTTACTCAGAACATTTATATACAGTGGGGGAAATAAGTATTGAACACGTCACCATTTTTCTCAGAAAACATTTTTCTAAATGTGCTGCTGACTTGAAATTTTCACCGGATGTTGATAACAACCAAAGAAATCTTTATACATATATAAAAGGCTTTTTTTTTGTGATGGGAGCTTAAAGACGCCTCTCATATGGAGAATGAAGTCACATGCATTGCTGAGGTGTAAGTTTTTCAACAGAGTGTAAAAATCTTGATGGTTCTGCGGGTCTCGTCTATCAAATCTTTATTTTGTATTTTCTATTGGATTGGAGTCAGGTGATTGGCTGGGCCATTCCACAGCTTGATTTTCTTTCTCTGAAAGCATTTGAGAGTTTCTTTGCCTGTGTTTTGGATCATTGTCTTGCTGAAATGTCCACCCTGGTTACATCTTCATCCTCCTGCTAATGTAGATGTTGGACTGAAGCAGCTGATGTTCATTTACACTGAGGAAGGGCAGAGGGTTGCTGAAGAACTACAGAGAGATTTCAGCTGCTGTCTGGGCTTTCACTGCCTTTCTACACCTCCCTTTCTCCCTTTCTGTGTTCAATACTTTTTCCCTGTGTCATTTCATTTTACTACACATAACTTCATTTGTAAACTAATTAGTTTTGTTTTCTTTGTATATATGGGTGTATTTGGTTGTTATCAACATCTGGTAAAAACTTCAAGTCAGCAGCACATTTAGAAATATGTTTTCTGAGAAAAAAGGTGACGTGTTCAGTACTTATTTCCCCAACTGTATAATAAAGCAGTGCATTAAGTATTTTTTTGTTATTATACCTGTTAAAGTAACCACAGCTAAGCTCAAATTGTGACTGTATATTGTAATAAAAGCTTCAGAAATGAATTGCAACAAGACCATTTAATGTCGACATAAGCCTAACGAAGTCAAGTATAATTCAGCATAACCGTGTGTTATTAAAGTATACAATTGTCACTTGTTTAATATAAAAACTAAATCTATGTTAAAAAATGTAAACATGCACACAGAGGTAGGTGTATTTAACTGCATTTATACAGTAATGCTATAGTTCATACCCTTAAGTACTATAAATTCTCAGTTTCTCTGGATGCATGATTTGTGTGAAGTAATTTATATTAGATTCTGTACAGTATACTGCAAAATAAGCTTTTCTTACTTAGAGCTTCTGTCTCTCTCTAGTCCAAATATCTAAAACCTTTTTATAGTGCATCAGACGTGTCATCATTCGTATTAGCTTGTACCTACCTATCATTCACCTACCACTTGTGCCTGCCATCTTAATGATTTGTTGATTAAATATGTTTTATCTACTCTTATCTCCATTACATAATGTTGGTGTTTTTAGTTTATTTTGTTCATATATATTTTTTTATTAGGATCTACTTAACTATGTCTGTTTTCATTCATTTCATTTTCATTTCGGCTTAGTCCCTTTATTAATCTGGGGTCGCCACAGCGGAATGAACCGCCAACTTATCCAGCATATGTTTTACACAGCGGATGCCTTTCCAGTTGCAACCCATCACTGGGAAACATCCATGCACACTCATTCACACACATACACTACGGACAATTTAGCTTACCCAATTCACCTATCGCATGTCTTTGGACTGTGGGGGAAACCGGAGCACCCGGAGGAAACCCACGCCAACACGGGGAGAACATGCAAACTCCACACAGAAATGCCAACTGACCCAGCCGAGGCTCGAACCAGCGACCTTCTTGCTGTGAGGCGGTCGTGCTACACACTGCACCACCGTGAGGCCCCTATGTCTATTTTAGTGCTTCTTAATTATGCTTGATTGATTGTATAATTTTGGTATTGTTTTTTTAGGGTGACAATTCCAGGGACAACGAATGAAAAATAGCCTTCTAGCTAATTCTGGTGCATTTTTGCAGCAATGCCAATTGTTGTACATCGTCCCTGCCAAATAAAATCTCTTAAATCAAAAAGCATTGAAATAAATCAAGTAAAATGATCTTGTTTTTGGTTTTAAGCAAGTTTATTTGACTAACCCCACTGGCAAATAAGCAAAGCATTTAGTTTCGCAGAGTATTCCATATTAAAAATACAAATGCTTTTATATGTATGTTTTTACCAATGTAATTATAGTATTTTTGCATTAAATGACAAAAGCCATAATGTTTTCCGACATGTTCATATTCAACCAATATTTTAACAGCAATATTTGGTGGAATAACCCTGATTTTCAGTCACAACATATTAAAACATTTGCCTAAAACAGGTGAATCTAAACCTATAAGCAGTGTAGCCAGTAACTAACAGATATCCGCAACAATAACACAGCATCAATAGAGTAAAAAACACCCAGCGGCTTACCTTCCATGTAACTTTAATGCTCTGGGAGGTGATTGCTTCCAGTGTGACGTCTTGCGGAGGTCCTTCAGGATCTGCAGTCATCAAATATTCACTATGTTAAGCCTGGTTTGATTTCTGAACTAATAATCCTCATAGACAGAGGCATCAATGTTTATTACTCTCTCAGTCACTCTCCTGTAATGCCACTCTTGACCATCAGTTGGCAGTATTACACTATAAAGCTTTCTGTAATGCCACTCTTAACCACCAGTTGGCAGTATAATACAATTAATCTTTCTGTAATACCACTCTTGGCCACCAATTAGCAGTATAACACTATAAATCTTTTTGTAATGCAACTCTTGACCACCAGTTGGCAGTATAACACTATAAGCCTTTCTGTAATGCCACTCTTGACCACCAGTAAGCAGTATTAGACTATAATTCCCATAACATACAGCGCTCAACATAAATGAGTACACCCAATTTTGAAAATGAATAATTTTATCCATTTCTCAGTGAATATTGGTAATATATATTGCTGCATTTGAACAAAACGGATTTATTAAATGGACATATTTATTAAAATAATATTTTAGTTAACGAACATCTTAAGAAATAGAAAGATAATAAATTTAAATTCATGCGAAATATTGAGAAAAAAATTACAAACTACAAAATTTTAACAGAATTGTATAATTTTTTCTTGAATTTTGCTCTTTTTATGCATTTTTTTAATGTAATATTTTCCCCTAAAATATAAATGTGGGTGTACTAATTTTGCACCGTTCTCATAGTTATTTTGTTAGATTAGCTCCAGATTTGGCTTCAGTACTGACTAATCTAATGTAAATGCACAAATATAATATTGTAAAGCTTCTTATAGAAAATAATAATATAAATAAGAGATTTGTGAGGGAATAACTCATATATGTTGAGCACTGTATATACAAATACACAGTAAGTCTTTCTGTAATGCCACTCTTGGCCACCAGTTGGCAGTATAATACTACAATTCCTTCTGTGTGTTAACTGATGGAGACATACAGCAGGAGGTGAAGCATGTTTACATTGCTATCTGTTCTATAAATATAGACAAAATGGCTAAAGTCGTACACATAAGTGAATAACATATGACTAGTATGTTTGACTGGTCACTCATACCGGCTTCATCAGTGGTGACCGTGAGCTCATTGCTGGGTTCGCTGTCCCCGATGTGGTTCTTGGCAAACATGCGGATGTTGTAGGTGGATGACGGGTGCAGTTCAATGATGGTGGCCTGGTTCAGGGTGGGGGAAACATCTCTGGTCCTGCGAGCTCTTTCCCATGTTTCTGGTGATAGATAAATAGTTTCGAATGATTAAAAAGGCAATTATT
Organism: Danio choprae; assembly: GCA_903798125.1. Classification (NCBI taxonomy): domain Eukaryota; kingdom Metazoa; phylum Chordata; class Actinopteri; order Cypriniformes; family Danionidae; genus Danio; species Danio choprae. The sequence goes on from CAIGQW010049755.1 coordinate 21,280, forward strand.
GACACTTTAATGACTATAAGACTAAGAATATTATGATCAAGACAAACGCCTGACCAGAAAGTCTAAGGATTTTTTAAAACCTTAAAGTTTGATGGTGCTTAGATTTAATAAATAGTACTTTTAAAAGCAGGGAACTGCACTTTTTAAGCTCAGGCAGTCTATTAGACTCAAATTTTAAGCAGTTTTAAGTAACAAAAGCTCAGATTCACATTTTAGGATTGTCAGATAGCTTGCCATGTGGTTTGCTACAGCCTTCTGTGTGGCTTTAAGGGGTTTGTTAGTCATTTGCTATGGTTTTCTGGGTGTTTTTAATGTACTATCAGTGTTAGCATGTTTTAGAACATTTCTACAATGCTGATAGCATATTTTTTAATTGTTAGGATGATTGTAGAGTGTTTAAGCAGGCTGTTAACATATAAAACATTGCTAACATGCTAACCTGTTGCTCCCGATGTTGTTAGCGATAACATTTATACCTGCCAGCATGTTTTAAAATGTTACTAACCTGTTTTCTCAAAAGAATGCTAACATTTAACACATTTAGCACATTTTAACATATTGCATAATGTAATATTAACATAATGTTTTACAACTTTATCATGTTTAAATTTACATCTTAGTATTTTAGCACATTGATAACAAGCTTTAGCATGTTGACATATTTAGCACATCGCTAATATGTATCTAGTACATATTTACATGTTGTTATAATGTTTTACCACTGTTGTTAAGGAATTAAAACATTGCTAATGTGCTAACCTGCAAATGGGCTAACCTTTTAAATGCGTTTTAAAATGTCACTAACCTGTTTTCTCAAAAAAATCCTAACATTTTAACATGTTTAGCATGTTTTATTCATTCATTCATTCATTCATTCATTTTCTTTTTCGGCTTAGTCCCTTTATTAATCTGGGGTCACCACAGCGGAATGAACCGCCAACTTATCCAGCATATGTTTTACGCAGCGGATGCCCTTCCAGCTGCAACCCATCACTGGGAAGCATCCACACACAACCATTCACACTCATACACAATTTTAGCTTACCCAATTCACCTGTACCGCATGTCTTTGGACTTGTGGGGGAAACCGGAGCACCCGGAGGAAACCCACGCCAATACGGGGAGAACATGCAAACTCCACACAGAAATGCCAACTGACCCAGCCGAGGCTCGAGCCAGTGACCTTCTTGCTGTGAGGCGATCGTGCAACCCACTGCGTCATCGTGAGGCCCTAGCATGTTTTAACATGTTCCTAATGTTTTATCATGTATATATAACTTTATCATGTTTAAATTTACATGTTAGTGTTTTTAGCACATTGTTAACCAGCTTTAGCATGTTTTTGACATATTTTAGCACATTGCTAATATGCATCTAGTACATTTTAACATGTTGTTATAATGTCTTACCACTGTTGTCAACATACTAAACTTTGCTAATGTGCTAACCTGCTAATGTGCTAACATTTTTAATGTTTTTTTATTATGTCACTAACCTGTTTTCTTCAAAAATTGCTAACATTTTAACATGTTTAGCATGTTTTAACACGTTACTAATGTTTACAACTTTATTATATTTAAATTTATATGTTAGTATTTTAGCACATTGTTAACAAGCTTTAGCATGTTGTTGTCATATTTTAGCACATCGCTAATATGTATCTAGTATATTTTAACATGTTTTACCACTGTTGTCAACATATTAAAACATTGCTAATGGGCTAATCTGCTAATGTGCTAACCATTTAAATGTGTATCTCTAGCATGTTTTACCACCTCTCTAGCATTTTGTAATATTGTCAGTAGCCTATGATTTAACAAGTTTCTAGTATCTTTTACAATAACATGTTTTAACTCCGTTAACACATTCCTAGCCTTTTTTTAGCATGTTTCTAGCACATTTTAACATGTTGCTATCATGTTTTAACACACTGCTGGGACTGATTAAAGCACATTTACTATTGGCATTCTATGGTATTCTAATGGTTGCTAAAGTGTTGCTGGAAGCTTGCTATGTGCTAACAAGACATCGCGGTGACGTCTTTGAAAGGTCGTAACATCTGCTAAACATCACATTCGATCGAACGTTTTTATTTGTTAATGAGGCGTCTACTTTACCTCTATACGCCGTCTATACGATGAATCTTGAACTCCTGAAATTTTTAATTGGTTTTGTTGAAAAATATAAATTGTAATATAATATAATAAAATCCTACAAATGATTCTTCAGCTGTTGTATTATTTTTGAGTGGAAAATACTTGAGCTTATCATATATGTGTAGATGGATGTTTAATCAGTGTAACTGTTGCTGTTATTTATAGCAGTAATGATGAGGGAATGTCTAAATAAAAAATAAAACACGACGTCTATGCTACATAAATAAGATGTCTCACAGACCTAACATAATGAACATCTGCGATGCATTGCATAGATGTTGTTTGAATGTCTGACAAGGACGTCTATATGACGTTTTCCAGATGAGCAAACGCCCTAAATAAGACGTCTCACAGATGAAAACGCGGATGTCCACCAGCCGTCTCTGCTACGCATGTGTGCTATCTGGGACATTTCTAGTATGTTGTTAGCATGTTCTAACACATGCTATACCGATAGATGCAGATGCAGTTCCACAATAATGACCTATTCAAACCAAAACTGCAGTTTGCATTGGTTTGGTTCGTTTACCTGTTTTGTTTTTGCACTCAATATCGTAGCCGGTGATGGGACTGTTACCATCAAAACCCATGGTCCAGCGGAGAGCGATGGTCCTCTCCTTCACCTCTCGAATCTCCACTTTTGGAGGCTCTGGCGGCTCTGAAAACGCAGATACAGCTCTCAGATTCTCCATTTAAACAAGGACATGTAAATGAGGAGATTTCCCTCAAGAGCCTAGTCTCTGATGCCTTATAAATCCCCAGAATCTCCCGCCAAGCTCAGGCGATTTTCCGGCTGCTTACCTTGAACCGTCAGCTGAAGGATGCCTCTGTCTTCACCGTAAGAGTTAATGGCATGACAGGAGAAGAAGCCCGAATCCTCTCTCATCGTTGGGTAGATCTGAAACAGGGAAAATGGTGTGCAAATGAACAATCCCCTTCAGATATCATTCTCATCAGACTTTAGGTAGCTCAAATACCTTATGCTTATGCTTAATAAAAACAAAAAATATGCAAAATTGTATATTATTATATATATTATTGGGCCTCACGGTGGCGCAGTGGATAGCACGTTCGCCTCACAGCAAGAAGGTCGCTGGTTCGATCCTCGGGTGGATCAGTTGGCGTTTCTGTGTGGAGTTTGCATGTTCTCTCCGTGTTGGCGTGGGTTTCCTCCGGGTGCTCCGGTTTCCCCCACAAGTCCAAAGACATGCGGTATAGGTGAATTGGGTAAGCTAAATTGTCCGTAGTGTATGAGTGTCATTGGGTGTGTATGGATGTTTCCCAGAGATGGGTTGCAGCTGGAAGGGCATCCGCTGCGTAAAACATATGCTGGATAAGTTGGCGGTTCATTCCGCTTTGGCGACCCCAGATTAATAAAGGGACTAAGCCGAAATGAAAATGAATGAATGAATATATATTATTTGTTTTCAATAACTACACTACATTGATCATTGAAACATTTTTTGATGTGACAAAATATTTCTTCCGTTCTATTGAACAGTTTAGTCAATAAAAAAAGCAGCGTAACAAAAATGTTTCACAAAAATATTTGACAACATTGAAACTAAGAATAATTTGTGCTTTTAAACAGTAATTCGGCATATTATAATGCTTTCCGAAGCATCACGCAAGGCATAATGAAAGTAATGAAAATATATCAAACAAAAAAATAAACATCAGTAAAATAGTTGAAACTAATCAATCATATACATTTCATATGTAGTTCGCTTTTAATATATTACATAACATACATTCATTTTTATATAATAATAAACCTTATAGAACAATACAAATCACAAATTATCCACATATATTTTCTATATTACATAATTGATATTGTTTGTTTTATTGTTTATATTTTGTATCTTATATATTTATGATTATTTATTGTTATAACATATTAAAACATTAATTATTCATACATTATATCATTATAAAGAGAGAAAGAGAGAGAGAACACACACACACACACACACACACACACACACACACACACACACACACACTAGATGGTTCTAAATAATTCATTGTATATATACTGATTATTAATATTTATTATTACTGTTTTATCCTAAAATGTTTAATGTGGATTGTTAAATGTAGTTTATCCTGATTTTTTATTATTATTATTATTATTATTATTATTTGTTTACTAGTAGGGCCTCACGGTGGCGCAGTGGGTAGCACGTTCGCCTCACAGCAAGAAGGTCGCTGGTTCGAGCCTCGGCTTGGTCAGTTGGCGTTTCTGTGTGGAGTTTGCATGTTCTCCCCGTGTTGGCGTGGGTTTCCTCCACAAGTCCAAAGACATGCGCTATAGGTGAATTGGGTAAGCTAAATAGTCCGTAGTGTATGAGTGTGAATGAGAGTGTGGATGTTTCCCAGTGATGGGTTGCAGCTGGAAGGGCATCCGCTGCGTAAAACATATGCTGGATAAGTTGGTCCACTGTGGCGACCCCAGATTAATAAAGGGACTAAGCCGAACTGAAAATGAATGAATGAATGAATGTTTACTAGTACTATTTACTGTGTTTACCATGTTTCTATATGTACTGTATATGTTCTTTTTAATGTAAACTTTATAAATGCTTTGGCAATACATTTGTAACATTTGTCATGCCAATAAATCAATTTCAAAATCAAAAGAGAGAGAGGGAGGACTGAAGGATTTGATTGGTTCTTAAAATGTGCATAAGTCCAAGCATAAGACAAGACAACACACAAAATAAGAGTCTGGGACCTGCAGGGTGGAGACGACCTCATCGCCGACGTTCTTGACGGTCACCGTGTGCCTCCACATGTCCGGGTTGATCATGTGCGACTGCTTCTCCTTCTCCACCTCCTTCTCCCACCTCACCATGATGGGCTTCTCACCGTGGGCCTTGCAGCTCATCTCAATCTTCTCTCCTTTCGTGGCCAGCGAGTTGTTGGGATACGATGTGATCATTGCGGGAACTGAGCAACACAACAGAAAGAAGGCATCATGAAGACAAGAGCCAACACTGCTAACAAGCCGTTTGCAAAATCTGAAAAATGTGATGTCACAGACCCCACACTGACCGACAAACACTGCCATATTAGCATACACTATTAAAAAATATCCATAAATTAGCAGTTTTCTGTATTTTGTGATTCATATTTTTTATATTTTTCTCCGTTTATGCTTTTGAATTACATTATGAGACCTAGATCTTTCTTCCAACAAATAGGGATGGGAAGTTCAGACTATTTTACTGACTTGGACCTTTGAGTCAAATTGTTTCGAGTTGCTTCTAAACTCATCTAAAACCACACCAAACATTGATCACACTACAAACAAGTCATAGCTAGTATGCTATAGGAAAGAAAAAATTATAATTTATTGTTTACCTGGTCTTTTGTCTATGATTATGTCAGCTCACCTCTTCTGACAGGTCTTCAAATTTGAGTTGTTTGTTCACATCACACTGACAGTCCCATATAAGCTTAACCAATGCACAAAGTCTGAGCCGAAAGGAGCTATGATTAGTTCACCTTTCGAGTCTTCTGGTTTTTGAGTCGTTCGTTCATCACGTAAAGCAAGTAAAGAGAGATGACTCAAACACGAAGACTTGAGAAATGAACGGAACACGTCTTTTTC
>CAIGQW010049777.1:6374-18042 GCA_903798125.1 Danio choprae
TCTCTCTCTCTCTCTCTCTCTCTCTCTCTCTCTCTCTCTCTCTCTCTGGTCAGGTGTTTATTGCTGGAGATGAGTGTGCTCATGTGATGATATTTCAAGACCTTCCCGGCAAGGGAGGAAAACTGACTGTGCAAGAAGTCCAGTTTCCCAAAACATTTGATGATCCTCTGAACCCTCCTAAGAAATGAGCATTTGCAGAATGAGTGTGTGTGTGTAACTACTGTAAGTGCAGACACATTGAGTGAGCTGCCATACTGTATAGAGGAACTGTTTAAAACCGTTTCATTCCTCCACATTAAACTCTCAGCTCAACTCCTGCAGTGTCTGTGCATTTACTGTTGATGTCAACAATATCAAACTCTCCTCACAAATGTCTGTGATGTTGTGCTGTTGGGATAACTGGGTTTAGTGTCTAGTAAGAGAACATTACATAATTTTTTTATTTATTTATCAAGGTAGTGGCTTTTCTTCCTGGGGTCCATTCATTCATTTTCATTTCGGCTTAGTCCCTTTATTAATCTGGGGTAGCCACAGCGGAATGAACCGCCAACTTATCCAGCATATGTTTTACGCAGCGGATGCCCTTCCAGCTGCAACCCATCTCTGGGAAACATCCTTACACACCCATTCACACTCATACACTATGGACAATTTAGCTTACCCAATTCAACTATACCGCATGTGTTTGGACTTGTGGGGGAAACATCACACCAACACGAGGAGAACATGCAAACTCCACACAGAAACACCAACTGACCCAGCTGAGGCTCGAACCAGCGACCTTCTTGCTGTGAGGCGAACGTGCTACCTACTGCGCCACCGTGAGGCCCCTTCCTGGGGTCCATCGAACACAAAACAAAATTACATTAATGCATAACAACAAAGACCAATAAAAAAACATAACCCCCCCAAATTCATACATAACATCCAGATCAACAATCCACTTAATATTGTGTCATTAAAGATTTCTTCAACGATTTTTTTAAACCTCGTTTTACTTGTTACAAAGCATGTAATGTCTGATGGCAATTCATTCCATGTTTTCATTCCTCTATACATCACAGTCCGTTGCTTTGCATTAGGTCACTGGTTCGAGCCCCGGCTGAGTCAGTTGGCGTTTCTGTGTGGAGTTTGCATGTTCTCCCCGTGTTGGCGTGGGTTTCCTCCGGGTGCTCCGGTTTCCCCCACAAGTCCAAAGACATGCGGTACAGGTGAATTGGGTAGGCTAAATTGTCCTTAGTGTATGTGTGTGAATGGATGTGTGTGGATGTTTCCCAGTGATGGGTTGCAGCTGGAAGGGCATCCGCTGCGTTAAACATATGCTGGATAAGTTGGCGGTTCATTCCGCTGTGGCGACCCCAGATTAATAAAGGGACTAAGCCAAAATGAAAATGAATGAATGAATGAATTCTGTACCTGTCAGGAATCCTTTCGGACCGTCAGATTCATTCACAGCACCTGCACACCCCCAGTCACCAGAATTCTAATCACCTTCACTCATCACATCGCTCACTCTACATAAGCCTGGAACATTCACTCGTTCACTGTCTGATCTACTTGCTAGTACCTGGACTCATTGCTCTTCCAATTGTATAAGATTTACCTGTTGTTGTATCCTGCCTGCCTGCCTGCCTGTCTATCCGCTCACCAGTTTGCCTGTCGTCCCATCTATATCCTCGTCCTGTGTATCCTGAACTGTTTACCTCCATCGTCATCTTGTTTCAGTTACCGCCCGAAGTTAACTTCAGTTTGTTTTGTTTTTTCTTTTATGATGTTTGTATTGATAATTTTTCCGTTCTGAACAATCTCCTTTCTATTGTTTGTTTAAAGCATTATTAAATAACCTTTCTTTCTGTTAATCCGCCTGTGTCCTCTCTCTGATCCGTTACAGTACCCGCTTTACCACTAATTGTAACTCCTCATCTAAATCAGCGGATAATTTTTCAAACGATGCCGTTGGTAGATGTAATGTTGTATCATCTGTGTACATAACTGCCCTGGCATGCTTTAAAACCAAAGGAAGATCATTGGTAAAAATAGAAAATAACAATGGACCCAAACAAATACCACTGGTCCGTGTCAATCTAACAGTGTGTGCAGTCAAAGCCCCTGTTAGTAATGTCTGCATCAGTGCTCAGTCATTGCTATGATGCTCTGGGTGTTTCATTCATTAGATCAGGCCACTGTCTGTTAATTCTCCCAGTTGGGTTGCCAGGTGCTCTTATTGCTGTAATGGTGCTCACTGTAATGCCTCAGCTGGGTGTATTCACAGTATTATTTCATGAATGGCAATAGCTATTCCCAAAAGATTTTTACCTCACTAAATAAATGTATAAATAAAGGAGGAAATACAGAGATTAGACTGCAGTTAAAAAAAATCCTAATCAAATGAATGCAAGAAAAATGAATAAATAATATTTAAACTACAGATATAAGCAGAGTTTATCATAAAGAGACATGAACTGAAATGCGTACAGCGAATATTTCATTAATTTTCCTTTGGCTTAGTCACTTATTTATCAGGGGTCGCCACAGCAGAATGAACCGCCAATTACTCTGGCATATGTTTTATGCGGCAGATGCCCTTCCAGCTGCAATCCATGCTGTGAAACCAAAACATACCCCGAGTAAAGTATTTCAGATTTGTAAAAATGTAGACAGCGCCATCTAGTGGATTTGTCATCTGAAACGCACCAGGAGCAACATGTACTAACTAATACCTTTAGTTAGATTTGTCACCATCTAGCCATAGTGTTGAGCAAAAATTATAAAGTCAGACTAACCAATTTATGTGTGAGTATTGTGTTATTTATATGTGTATTAATATGTTTTATTATTAAAAATGTTGGGCAGCACGGTGGCGCAGTGGGTAGCACAATCACCTCACAGCAAGAAGGTCGCTGGTTCGAGCCCCGGCTGGATCAGTTGGCGTTTCTGTGTGGAGTTTGCATGTTCTCCCCGTGTTCGCGTGGGTTTCCTCCGGGTGCTCCGGTTTCCCCCACAAGTCCAAAGACATGCGATATAGGTGAATTGGGTAAGCTAAATTGTCCGTAGTGTATGTGTGTAAATGAGTGTGTGTGGATGTTCCCCAGGGCATCTGCTGCGTAAAACATATGCTGGATAAGTTGGCGGTTCATTCCGCTGTGTTTCTCGCTGAATAAATTAAAAATGTTGTATTAAATAATGGGCCTCACAGTGGCGCAGTGGGTAGCACGTTCGCCTCACAGCAGGAAGGTCGCTGGTTCGAGCCTCGGCTGGGTCAGCTGGCGTTTCTGTGTGGAGTTTGCATGTTCTCCCCGTGTTGGCGTGGGTTTCCTCCGGGTGCTCCGGTTTCCCCCACAAGTCCAAAGACATGCAGTACAGGTGAATTGGGTAAGCTAAATTGTCCATAGTGTATGAGTGTGAATGGGTGTGTATAGATGTTTCCCAGAGATGGGTTGCAGCTGGAAGGGCATCCAATGTGTAAAACCAATGCAGGATTAGTTGGCGGTTCATTCCGCTGTGGCGACCCCAGATTAATAAAGGGACTAAGCCGAAATGAAAATGAATGAATGAATGTATTAAATAATGAGCCAGATTGGGAAACACGTATTGTAAACATGTATTGTTTTGATTCGAGAGGTATAATTTTTAATAAACAGAAACAGAAATGTACTTGAGCTTAGAAAGAAGCTTGCACTTAAGTGTAGAAATGTAAAATGTAAAATGTAGATACAGTAAATTGTGTTTGAGAAGTAAACAGGTGTTTCTTTTGTGCTAGTCGGGGCAGAGAGACAGTACTTAGGAGCTGCCTGAGGGACACACAGGAGAGAGCTGAGAGGGAAGCCAAACGCCCCAGTGTTATTTTCTGTTTTGTGTCAAACTCAAAAATAAAGAAAATCTTCGTTTTCTAGCCAAGTCAGTGACCTTGCCTTCTTCCTCACCGACATAAGTCGAACTTCGTTACACTGGTGCCAAATTCCAGGAGGAAGAAGAGTCCCAGACAGCAGAATGTTAACATCGTTCTTCAACCCCTTTGCAGAATGCTCAGAGCATCGAGGTGGTCATCAACACTGTGGTCATCAATACAGCAGGATTTCTCAGATGTGTTCTCGCCTCTGACTGGACGTACCAATTTAATTCAACACCATATCGAGACAGAACCAGGATTGGTAGTTAGAACACGTCTGTATCGTTTACCCGAACACACGAACACACGAACACACACACACGCACGCACGCACGCACGCACGCACGCACACACACACACACAAAAGTTGTTCAGGAGGAATTGAAAAACATGCTGGATATGGGGTAGTAGAAGAGCCGCCTGCTTTTACTTGACATTGGATCTAACATAAGGATATTGGCAGATCCCCTTAATGCCTTCATTCAAAGAAAAGTCCACACAGTCAGGTGCATCGACAAATTGATGAAACCAGAGTGATTGCAGCCTGCTGAGACCCAAGACCAAAAAGGTAGTGAGACAGTTCCTGGGGCGGGTGGGATATCATAGGTGTTTCGTGCCCAATTATTGGGATCTCGTCAGCTCACTAAACTCAAAAATAAAGCAAACCAAAAGTCGCTGACCTTGCCTTCTTCCTCACCCACATAATTCAAACTTTGTTACACTAATAATACTTTTTTATTCTTCTATGGTTATGCTTTCTTTAATTTCAGGTTCAATTTATCAATATGTATGAATAAATATGACTCCATTATCAGTTAACGTAACATATAAATGAGACAACATTATTCCTCTGACCAGTACTTCTCTTTAAATAATTAATTTGGGTTATGGCTGACGCGGTGGCGTAGTGGGTAGCACAATCGCCTCACTGCAAGAAGGTTGCTGGTTTGAGCCTCGGCTGGGTCAATTGGCGTTTCTGTGTGGAGTTTGCATGTTCTCCCCGTGTTGGCGTGGGTTTCCTCCGGGTGCTCCGGTTTCCCCCACAGTCCAAACACATGCGGTATAGGTGAATTGGGTAAGCTAAATTGTCCGTAGTGTATGTGTGTGAATGAGTGTGTATGGATGTTTCCCAGTGATGGGTTACAGCTGGAAGGGCATCCGCTGCGTAAAACATATGCTGGATAAGTTGGCGGTTCATTCCGCTGTGGCGACCCCAGATTAATAAAGGGACTAAGCCAAAAAGAAAATGAATGAATGAATGAACAATTAATTATTACTTTGGGCCTTAAAGTTTAGGGAATTTATTATATGATATTTTGACATATGAACTGGTTACACTGAATGACGCATTAGGGTGTTTCTTCTGTAAATCATGCTAAAATCTGTACGGTAATCATATATTTTTTTGCTATAAAAATGTTCTAAAAAGCTGTATTTATTTTTTTTACAATGTTCTTGTTTTGGGGCAGCACGGTAGCGCAGTGGGGAGCACGATCGCCTCACAGCAAGAAGGCCGCTGGTTCGAGCCTCGGCTGGGTCAGTTGGCATTTCATGTTCTCCCCGTGTTGGCGTGGGTTTCCACCGGGTGCTCCGGTTTCCCCCACAAGTCCAAAGACATGCACTATAGGTGAATTGGGTAAGCTAAATTGTCCGTAGTGAATGAGTGTGAATGAGTGTGTATGGATGTTTCCCAGTGATGGGTTGCAGCCGGAAGGGCATCCGCTGCGTAAAACATATGCTGGATAAGTTGGCGGTTCATTCCGCTGTGGCGACCCCAGAGTAATAAAGGGACTTGTTTTGTAAAACTCATTGTCAATCTAATCTTTGACCCGTATGTTTTTATCAATATGTTGCAAACGTGATTGAAATGTTAACTATGACTCTTAAACAGCCTTTCAAAGCATTTACAGCTGATTTGCACATCTGTCAGATTTCAGATATTTATGACCATAAAATGGGGATAAAATAGGGTTCAATTTCATGAGCAGAAGATTATTATCTTTCTATTCATTGTGGGGGAAGACATGATGTGGACGTTTCTGACAGGGTTTATTACAGTCATCCGGTGGACACGCAAGTTTACATTTTAAAGGATCATCATCTCTGGTGGGCCTCACAGTGGCGCAGTGGGTAGCACGTTCGCCTCACATCAAGAAGGTCGCTGGTTCGAGCCTCGGCTGGGTCAGTTGGCGTTTCTGTGTGGAGTTTGCATGTTCTCCCCGTGTTGGCGTGGGTTTCCTCCGGGTGCTCGGGTTTCCCCCACAAGTCCAAAGACATGCGCTATAGGTGAATTGGGTAAACTAAATTGTCCGTAGTGTATGAGTGTGAATGGGTGTGTAAGGATGTTTCCCAGAGATGGGTTGCAGCTGGAAGGGCATCCGCTGCGTAAAACATATGCTGGATAAGTTGGCGGTTCATTCCGCTGTGGCGACCCCAGATTAATAAAGGGACTAAGCCGAAATGAAAATGAATGAATGAATGAATCATCTCTGGTTCAAAAGAAAGCAACATGAGAGTTTGTGATAATTTCACAGTTTTGCCACTAGAGAGAGACAAACATCAACACAATACCCACATCTCAAACGGCAAACAAACACTATTTTCACTCATGTTCACGTGATCTTCTTGCAGAAATTATCTCAAGACACACACACACTTCTTAGACAAACGTGTGTTCACTGGCATTAATGTCTGGACAGAAGAATCAGCCCTTTTGCTGATAAACCGAAATCCTCTTTCCACTTTTCAGGTCATTCTGATTTTTGTTTTTCTAACATTATAAAGATAAATGAACATTCAATTCAAAAATATTTGGAAATAAATATTATTTTTTAAATTAGTAGTCTGCAATAAATGTAAGCTCTGATAGTGTAACATTAGCATCAAAATAAAAATCTTATAAACAGAAATGAAAATTCATTCATTCAGTTTCATTTCGGCTTAGTCCCTTTATTAATCTGGGGTCGCCACAGCGGAATGAACCGCCAACTTATCCAGCATATGTTTTACGCAGCGGATGCCCTTCCAGCTGCAACCCATCACTGGGAAACATCCACACACACTCATTCACACACATACACTACGGACAATTTAGCTTACCCAATTCACCTATAGCGCATGTCTTTGGACTTGTGGGGGAAACCGGAGCACCCGGAGGAAACCCACGCCAACACGGGGAGAACATGCAAACTCCACACAGAAACGCCAACTGACCCAGCCGGGGCTCGAACCAGCGACCTTCTTGGTGTGAGGCAATTGTGCTACCCACTGCGGCACTGTGCTTCCCAATGAAAATACAAATATATTATAAATTAAATGGAAAAAAATGTCAACTAGTCATACTGTATAACATTCGACTTTCTAATAATTGAAGCTGATGGTGTACGATTAAAGTTGCAGACACAAAATCCCGTTTGCCCCATCTTGATGTTGGAGCTCTTCTTCATATTGTCCTCCTCACGGCACTGCTGCATGAAATGTCAGCAGGCCTACTTTATTTTATTGTTTCCTTTGAAATGTCACTGCTGCAGCTACAAATGTAAAGGTATTATATTCATTAGGGAAACAAAATATTCATTCATTCCCTTTATTCATCAGGGGTCGTCACCGCGGAATGAACCGGCAACTTATTCAGCATATGTTTTACACAGCGGATGCCCTTCCAGCTGCAACCCAGTAATGGGAAACACCTATACACACTCACATTCACACACACACACACACACACACAGCCAATTTAGTTTATTCATTTCACCTACAGTGTTTGGACTGTGGGGGAAGCCGGCGCCCCGGAGGAAACCCACGCCAACACGGGGAGAACATGCAAACTCCACACAGAAATGCCAACTGGCCCAGCCGGGACTCAAACCAGCGACCTTCTTGCTGTGAGGCGACAGTGCTAACCACTGAGCCACCGTGACGCCCCAGAAACAAAATATTTGTTACCAAAACAAAACTTTTAGTTTTTTATCTCCACAACATCACACAAGAAACTTGATTTGAAAGACTTTGAGACATGTTTGCTCTGCTCTCCTTCATTGACATGATTGGGCATACTACAGAACCTTTGTGCTGATTCATTTTTAATATGCATGGAAGTTTATGAGGTGATTTGCATTGGCTGGTTGAAAGTAGCGCATTATTTAAAACTTTTCCACATATAGGCTATACAGATTTTCAGGTACACGGTGATATAAAGCTAAAAATGAGCGCAGACGTGTATACGCAATGCATTATACATCTCAATTTTTGTTTGCATATGCCATTTTTAGCAATCTGGGAAAAGTTTTACACTATCACTTTAGGGGAGTACATTTTTGAGCTGTCTCTTTAAATGGACAAGCGTGGATTAATAATCGATTGAAATAAAAATGTTTGAGGGCCTCACGGTGGCGCAGTGGGTAGCACGTTCGCCTCACAGCAAGAAGGTCGCTGGTTCGAGCCTCGGCTGGGTCAGTTGGCATTTCTGTGTGGAGTTTGCATGTTCTCCCCGTGTTGGCGTGGGTTTCCTCCAGGTGCTCCGGTTTCCCCCACAGTCCAAACACATGCGCTATAGGTGAATTGGGTAGGCTAAATTGTCCGTAGTGTATGAGTGTGAATGGGTATGTATGGATGTTTCCCAGTGATGGGTTGCAGCTGGAAGGGCATCCGCTGCGTAAAACATATGCTGGATAAGTTGGCGGTTCATTCCGCTGTGGCGACCCCAGATTAATAAAGGGACAAAGCCGAAAAGAAAATGAATGAATGAATGAATGTTTCCACTTTTACTTATTTTTTCCATCTCTTCTGATGATAAAATAATACGTGCTACAAACTGCTATGAGACAGTTCAGAAACAGAGGCCATCAGAAAACTGAACAGCAACATCAAAGTGATTAAATATGAAGTTGCTTTCTGGTATCACATGCAGACAGAGCGAGCAAACTCACAACAGAGACAGAGGACAAGGTGTGTGTTCATCTGCATCTGTGCAGCTCATGAAATACAGTTTATAATATATCACAAGGAGCAATAGTTTTTTAACACACGACCGGTTTTTACCACACAGTAAATAATGAGTTAGGGCAAATGGGGTCTAATTGGACATGATATTTCAACAGGCTCTATATAAATGATTGTTAGAGTACAGACGACAGTATGTGTCTGGTAAAATATGCAGATGATACTGTGCTTTTGTTCTTGCTTTCACATTCAGATCAGGAATATGGTTCAGTTTTGTATGATTTTATTTTATGGTGTATTAGGATGAAATTGGATCTGAACAGTGATGGGAATAACGGCGCTATAAATTTCCTCCGTTACAATGCCATTACCGTTACTGACAATAAAATGTGCGCTACTATAATTGAGAACACTGAAGTGGTTTTCATGCGAGCAGCGTCTCTCACAGCCATAGGACCTCTCTTTCTCTGGGGTGGGTGTGTGTTCGGGGCTGATGTGGGACACATAACCAACCATTGATGATGATTGGTGTGTCTGTGAGCATGGTGTAACTGAGAACATGATGATTGGCTTAGATAGAGTACATTTCCATCGTTTGCCAATCAGAGGCAGAGTAGGGCGGGTGTTCACACAAGCACACACACACACAGTCAGTGGCACACACCAATAACCAGGACTCAGAACGATGGCAAATCCAATAAGTTGAAAGGTAGCGTTTGCAAACTGGAAATGTAAGCACTACTTTTCCCTCGTTGAGGTGAAAGGCAAGAATGTTTCTGTATCTGCAACTTATGTCCAGGAAAAAAAGAGTCTCTCTGCGTCGGTGACGAGTAACTCTAATCTAATGAAGCGCCTCACGTAGTCACATGAGGCCACAAATTAGTGGCTACGCAGGAGATAATGTGAGCTCCGCTACCAAAGGAGGAGACGAACCACGACGTCAAAGCAAATAAAACTTATTACTCAGAATTAGACAAAATAATATCTAGATATATATATAGTTGAGGACATGCTGCCGTTGTCTCTCACATTGTCCCACAACAACATTAAAATAGTGTAGATGAGTGTACAATGTTTTATTTTTGTTTTATAGCCATTTGACAAATTAGTTTTTTTTTTTTAAATAACCCAATAGTTACTTTCCCTGGTAATTAGTTACTTTTATAATTATGTAACTCAGTTACTAACTCAGTTACTATTTGTGAGAAGTAACTAGTAACTATTTATAGTAACTATAGAGTAACTAATTACTCTTTTAAAGGAACGTGCCCAAGACTGGATCTGAATGTGTCAAAATCTAAAGAAATGATCATCATCTTTGGTAAAAAAAAACACATGCACTGGAAAGTGTGCTCATAAATAACACACAGGTTAATGCAGTAGAGGAATATATGTATTTAATAGGGGTGGAAAAGTACACTGGAGTCATGGTTCGGTATGTACCTCGGTTTTGGGGTCACGATTCAATACGGGTATTGACGGTACAACAGGACTAGGGAACAAATCTCCAGTGTTTGCTTTTTCTGTTTATTTTGAACAGGCATGTTTTGTCCCAATCAGCTACAGAACTGAAGAGCTTCTTGTAATGCAAAAGTACAAAATACACAATAATTATAAATATTCATTCATTCATTCATTTTTCAACCGCTTTTCCGGGGCCGGGATGCGGGGGCAGCAGTCTTAGGAGACAAACCCAGACTTCCCTTTCCCCAGACACATTCTCCAGCTCCTCCGGGGGGATCCTGAGGCGTTCCCAGGCCAGCCGAGAGACGTAGTCCCTCCAGCGTATCCTGGGTCTTCCCTGAGGCCTCCTCCCGGTAGGACATGCCTGGAACACCTCCCTAGGTAGGCGTCCAGGATAATGAAAAATAAAACTTAATAATTAGGAGACTGTGTATTAAACTTTCAAAGATTAAGCTCAGCCCTTTCCTAAAACTGTCACGGTTGGTGTGGGGAAAGGACGAGGAATCAAATGCAGAACTAAAATGAGTATTTATTAATTATGAAATAAAACAAAAGGAGAACAAAAACAACCCAGAGACTGGAAAACACGACAGTACAGGACAAGGCGATAAACCACGACGAACTGGCACAGAACAGCAGACAAGAGAGACTATAAGCAGAAACAAACAAACAAACAAACAAACAAACAAACAAACAAACAAACAAACAAACAAACAAACAAACAAACAAACAAACACACAAACAAACACACAAACAAACCAGCAGGTGACCAGAATAAACTAATAATGGGTTAACAAGGAGGGTGGGACTAGACAATAGACAGGGGAGCATGTTTCATCTCAGTGCCAACCGAAACCAACTAGACTGAGACGCTGAGAATGAAACCGCACACTGCTGACAGAACAAACACGAGAGCATGAGAGCAAGAGAGCACGCGCGAACCGAGCCTCATCTGGTAGTTTCTTTTCATTTTCTTTTCGGCTTAGTCCCTTTATTAATCTGGGGTCACCACAGCAGAATGAACTGCCAACTTATCCAGCATATGTTTTACGCAGCGGATGCCCTTCCAGCTGCAACCCATCACTGGGAAACACCCATAGACACTCATTCACACACATACACTACGGACAATTTAGCTTACTCAATTCACCTATACCGCATGTCTTTGGACTTGTGGGGGAAACCGGAGCACCCGGAGGAAACCCACACCAACACGGGGAGAACATGCAAACTCCACACAGAAATGCCAACTGACCCAGCCGAGGCGCGAAGCAGCCACCTTCTTGCTGTGAGGCGATCGTGCTACCCACTGCACCACCGTGAGGCCTATTATTATTATTATCATTAGCACTCAAATAATATTAAGTAAATCAA
>CAIGQW010049781.1:2994-14310 GCA_903798125.1 Danio choprae
AAAAATCCAAGTCTCCCAGTCGTTGACTTTAAATAAAAAAGTTGTAAAAAATTTACGATCCAAGTTGTATGTTGTTGGTATGTTGATGCACTTCCAACTGAAACTGAATATTGAGTAGGGGGTGGTGCTTTCTTTCTGCGCCTCATTCCTTCATAGCAAACTAATTGTAAGAGGGGCGTGGCTAGGAGTAATATGGCTGAAGTCATTAAGTCAAAACATTGTGGCTGAAGTCATTAAATCAACAAAGAAGGACCAGCACTCAAAACGCATTCTTAAATCAAGATGGATTTTCTAGATAAGCAAAAAACTTGTCTTGTTTTAATAAGGAAATAAAGTTTACTTAAAACAAGCTAAATAAAGGGGATAAGCAAAAAAAAAAAAACCTTATCAAAACGACAAAAAAAAATGTCTTACCCCATTGTCTGATTATTATGTTATATATTATAAACTCACTTAATTTTGGCATATTATTTCTCAAAACAAGACAGTATTTTTGCTTGTCTAGAAAATCCAAAACCCATCAAGTAAGAAAAGCATTTTTTGCAGTGTAGTTCAGATAAAAGCAGATTAAATTGGGGCGTTTACACCTCAACGTGCAGCAGCTCAAATTCACCTATTTAAAGTCTGTGTGAAATCAAACTTTACAATGTTTATTTTGCTAGCGAACACTTTTATTCTAATCAGTATTTAAGTTAATAAGTTAATAAATTTTTAATCAATTTAACCATTTGATTGACGGTCTTTCTTTGTTGACAGCTTCAGCCACAATATTCCTAGCCACGCCCCTCTTACTGTTAGTTTGCTGTGAGGGAATGATGCGCAGAAAGAAAGCCCCTCCCCCTACTGAATATTCCGTTTCAGTTGGAAGTACATCAACATATTTAAATAAAACTTTATGATAATTAAATTTATAATATAAAAATTTTATGACCATAGACATTACTAATACAATGACATAATGTTTATTTATTTATTTTTTTATTAAGCAGATACTTGACTTGTGAAATGCATAGTATAATCTGCTGGTTTTGAACATACAGAATAATAGTGGAATAGAGTTATGTAAATAAGACATTTATTTAAAAAAATAAGTTTTTTAGCTGTATCAAAACAGTATTCATGTACATGGGTAAATCTCACCTACTGGTGCTTTTAAATATACTACAATCCGTAATGTTTTAATGGTAAAGCATCTATGCAAGTTTCTGCACCAGAACAATAAGAACTTCATCATTTTCATTATCATTTTCTCTTCAGGCCTCACCTGGCAAGATAAAATCACGACTCTGAGAGGGAAAATGTCTGAAAGGAAGATCTCCTGGTTTGTTGTCACAGCTCTGGATGAGATTGCATGTATGTAGGAGCAAACTGTGGGTGTTTTTAGGATCACAACATGGCCCTTGTTGTCCTTTTCGCTTTCTTATTAACCCCAGTTAAAGGGCTCTTAGCTTGAGTTAGCTTGAGTTTTAATAACAAGTATGGACTTGATTGTATGCTTGTTTTAGTGGACAGACATTAGTGGTTTAATTACACAGACATTAGTGGTTTTCACAAATGTTGTAACATTATATATATATGTTAAATTAGTGTGTATTAATTATAATTATACACTCATTTATTACATTATTTTGTTATTTTTGTTGCCTTCATTTTTTTAAGTTGAATCAAATTAAACTAATGTGTTAACTTATGTGTTAATTAACCATGTTAATAACTAATTAAAATGAAAACATACATTGCTTTTATGTTGATAATATACTTTTTGCAGTAAAGTTGATAGTACTAAATTTGTTAATTTCTTATACTATCATTCAATTTTGCTGACTGAAAGCAAATAATAATAATAATAATAATAATTGAATAAATGAATACTTCTATTTTTCGCATTAATATTAAAAAATTAAACCTGTCTTTTTCTCTGCAGGGCTTTTTAACCTGCGCGGGTCAGATATCGAGTACAACCCTGTGCTCTTCGCCTACGCCATCATCGGCATGAGCAACATAAAGTAAAACTGCTTTCTCAATTCTTCATTTTATAAAAAACAAAATATAGCTCTGTTTCTTTATCTAAAAATATTTTGTCTGTATGTTGTTTTAGATTGTTTGTGGACAGTAAGCGTTTATCGGACCCTGCGATTCGGGAGCACCTGGAACTGGACAGTTCAAGCAAACCGGATCTGAGCGTTCAGTGTTTTCCATACGAGTCTGTTTACACCGAGCTGCAGGCGGTTTGTGCAGCACTGGAGCCCAAAGACAAGATGTGGATCTGCGACAAAGCCAGCTGCGCACTTACACAAGCCATACCTAAAGTAAGCTGAGATTCACATACACAGTTTCAATTAGGGTTGTTTTGATTATGATTTCACTCTTTAAAGTTTAGTTTGTGTGTAATGTTGCTATCTAAGCATGAATGCCAGTTCAGAAGTTCAGTTCAAAAGGGTATCATTTCTTTCCCAAAATTAGCTGGTCATGACTACATTGAGCATCTGGCATCTGACATCACAAACTCTAAAAATTTACATAAACCCCACCCAGGCATGACATTTCCTTCAACATGCACTAGGCAGTTAGCCAATCAGAACACACAAGTCTTCGGACCTACTGTAAATATATCAAAATTCAATTTTTAGACAAATTTAAAGGCAATTTTCTCAGTATTTTTATTTTTTGGAACCCTCAGATTCCAGATTTTCTGATAGTTCAATCTCTGCCAAATATTGTCCCCTGCCTAGTATTGTCTATATTAATTAAGCCTAGTCCACTGTAATCTATACCTCTGAAAACTCTGTCATGCATGAAACATATTACGCTCACTGTTCATAGGGTTCATCCTCCTGATTGCTCAGCTTCAGATAGATTTTTTAGAAAATTATTAAATTTAATTAATATGCAAATAATTGAATATATTCAATAATTACTGCAATTTTATGCCTTTACTGATGTCAATTAATGCTGGATTTCCATCCAGATTTTGTATTTTTGGATGAGCTTTTGGATGCCACCTTTAATGCTGTTATAAGGTTGTTGTGTGCCTTAAAGTCTTGAAATGTATCTTTTTTGTAAAAAATGGATGAATATAAATAAATAATATCAATTTACTATTGTAATTGTGCAGTCCCACAGATCTGCCATCCCATACACACCCATATGTCTGGCTAAAGCTGTCAAAAACGCCACAGAGATCCAGGGCATGAAGATGGCGCATGTAAGTCAAACCGACTACAGATATTCCAGAAATAATCAACTTTTTGTATTATTAATCACAATTTTAATCACAGATCAAAGACGCTGTGGCTCTGTGTGAACTTTTTGCCTGGCTGGAGAAAGAGGTATTGTTGTGTATTATTTTATCTACAGGAGATGTATTCAAGAACGCTTTTCCGACATGTGCCTGGTAGAAAATATAAGTTTAATATATTGTCAATTGTCTTTGTCATTTAAACAGATTCCCAAAGGTACGGTTACAGAGATATCAGCTGCAGATAAAGCAGAAGAGTTGCGGAGGTGAGTCAAACGTGCTGCATTTGGCCTACAAAAAGTTCTCAACACAATTCTTTCATTAAATTTGTATGTAATTTTAGAAAAAAAACTGCAGCATCATAATAGTGATGTTATGGTTTGCACTGAATTTTAAGGGTTAGTTTCCCTAAAAATTACAATTATGTCTTTAATTACCCACCTTTAATTTTGTTCTAAACCCCTGAAGCCTTTGTTCATCTTCAGCACACAGATTTAGATATTTTACATGAAATCCTAGAGCTCTCTGACCCTCCGTAGACAACAAAAGGTTATGAAAGTTTTTGTAGTATTCTTGTAGCTTCATAACATTAGGATTAAACCACTGAATCGTGACACATGGACTGTTTTAAGAATGTTTTTGGTACCTTTCTGGACTTGGAATGTTCCGTGATGCTTGCTGTCTATGGAGGATGAGGGAGCTCTCAGATTTAATCCAAAATAATGTAATCTTTTTAAGAAGCTGTTTTTGTCTCGTATATGTGATTGTGGTTCCACCAACTGGTAATCTTTGGAACTTAAAAGAAAATCTACATTCAATTAAAAATCCTTTTCTTTTTTTCCCCTTGTCCAGTCAGCAGAAAGACTTTGTTGGACTGAGTTTTCCAACCATTTCTAGTGTGGGGCCAAATGGCGCCATAATACATTACAGGTACTGATCATCCAAAATTGAAACATTTAATATTTTGTTGTGCAATTGTTTTTAAAATTGCTGTCTCTTTATGTTCTGTTGTTTAGCCCTCTTCCAGAGACCAACAGGACTCTTTCTCTAAATGAAGTTTATCTCATTGACTCTGGTGCTCAATACACGTAAGCACACAAACATTTAGTGTTTTTATATTACATTTGTTTATTTATTGTATCATAATTATTGTATGGTTAATAAAATAATTATATTATATGTTGTTATATTACAATATAATAATAATAATAATAATAATAATAATAATAATAATAATAATAATATTAATAATAATATTAATAATAATATTAATAATAATAATAATAATTTTGACTGAAGTTATTTGGTCCAAATACAGTAATTTTGTCAAACACTGTTACAATTTAAAATAATATATTTATATTGTTAAATAATTGATTTCTTTCTCAAAATGATATGTTGAATTTAGCATCATTACTCCTGTTTTCAGTGTCACAATATTCTTAACAAATAATTCTAATGTGATTAATGCTCAATAAATGTTTTTATTGTCAATATTTAAAATGTTGCTTAGTACAACCATCTATTACTATACTAGTTTTATAGAAAAGAAATGAGGAGTCTTGGATAAATAGAAAGTTTAAAAGAACTTCATTTATTTGACACTTTTATAACATATCACAAATGCAATTATGCAACTATTTAGTTCAAATAATCTATACTATAAAACTATTATCCTGCCGTATACAGAGATGGAACTACAGATGTGACTCGTACGGTACACTTTGGGACTCCCTCTGACTATGAAAAGGTAAATATTCTTCACAAATGCATAACGATTGACCTTTTTTCATTAAAGGGGACCTATTCTGCCCCTATTTACAAGATGTAAAATAAGTCTCTAACATCCCTAGAGTGTATATGTGAAGTTTCAGCTCAAAATACCACACACATAATGCTTTATAACTCTTTGAAATTACCCATTTTAGGCTTCGATCATAATTGTGCCATTTTGGTGACTGTTGCTTTAAATTCAAATGAGATTGTGTTTTCAAAAGAGGGCGGTGCTACAAATGGCTATGTATCAGCATAGTGGCATAGTCTAATGTCCTATGCTAATGAGGAAGAAATGTCACTAATGGGCGGGGCTTCCCCTCTGATGACACGTACAATGGGAGAATGTCAATCAAAGTGTTTCTGCACATATTTTTTATTATTAGAAGCTGGTTATATTTACAGACGGTTGCCACACAACTATGTTTAAACTCCTTATAAAAAAGATTTTTGCATAATTGCATACCTTTAAGAAAAGTATACTTACTTTACACTTTAAAAACTTAAAGTCAGTCTACCCAAAAATGCTTATATTTTTGTCCTTGCCCACTCTGATCCCCTCAGGAATGCTTTACATATGTCCTAAAGGGACACATTGCTGTCAGTGCTGCAGTTTTCCCCAATGGAACCAAAGGTACGTTCTTAAAATCTGTAAATGGAGATGGTGAGTTGTTGCTCTTTTGTGGATGTTCAAGAATCAATCAGAACAATTGAGTTTTCCTATTACCTCTGAAAATAGTTAAAAGTGGACAAGCTCAAAATATTTTAGACACTATTTACATCTGTATTTATCATTGAATTCACAATATTAATGTCAAGCGTAAACATTTGGCCTGTTTAGAGTAAGGTTAGGTGAAATGTTGGGTCTCAGTGGACTGTGGACTGTTCAGGTCACCTGTTGGACTCATTTGCTCGTGCTGCCCTCTGGGACTCTGGGTTGGACTATCTTCATGGCACAGGTCACGGCGTTGGGTGTTTTCTTAATGTGCACGAGGGGCCATGTGGCATCAGCTACAAAACGTTCGCAGATGAACCTCTGGAGGCTGGAATGATTGTCAGCGATGGTACAAAAACACACATTTTATTATTAATCAGTTCATTGCCATTAATACACTTTTTCTGTAATGCAATTTTTAGATGCCATTATTTTAATTATTTGATTTGTTTTGTTTCAGAGCCTGGATATTATGAAGATGGATCTTTTGGTATTCGACTGGAAAATGTGGTTCTTGTGGTTCCTGCCACAACCAAAGTAACTACTGCATCAAATGACACCAAATTAATAATTTACTAATATTTGTTGCAATAAATACATTTCCTATCTCACGTGGTTCTTTTCAAAAGTGAAAAAAGCAGATTTTTTTATATTTTTGTTTGTGTGGTAGTTCATTCACACCAATAGGTGTCAGTATTGAGTCCAAGAACACTGCAAACTCAACTAAAATTATTTAGGGCAACGTTCTCAAGTCTTAAGTTTTACATTTCAGCTTTTATCTTTCTTTCGCTCAGTATAACTACAGAAACAGAGGTAGTCTGACATTCGAACCCCTCACCTTGGTGCCAATCCAGCTGAAGATGATCAACACAGACCTGCTCACCCAGAAAGAGGTAAGAGGAGGCTGAGAGAATGGAATGATAACTTTATATAGGATTAATTTCTATAGTAGGTTTAGTTTCTTTTGGATATTTGTAGTGGTGGTTCCATTAGCATGCTAAGGAGCCATTCACACAGAATGTGTTTTTCCATTTCCATTCCAATTTTTTCACATGTGCTTGACAGATGTGCATAATTGTTACATCACACATGGGTGCTGCATTTTTAAGACCCTGGCTGTGTCTGAAATCACATAGTACGTTAAAAACCAATATGCAAGCCAAGTAGTATGTCCAAATTCATTGTATTCGAAAAACAGTAAGCGAGAAGTACCCGGATGACCTACTACTTCCAGCGAGATTCTGTAGTGCACATCCAATGGATGCTATGCTATCCCATAATGCAACGTGAGAGAATTCATTAATGGGAGTGAAGTAACGCAACTGACACAGGTAGGTCACGTAATAATGACAAACGGAGGATGTAGTACATCCGAATTCCATTCATACTACTCGCGTTCATACTATATAGAACATACTTTTTTTTATCGGTCGAGTAGTATATTCAAATTCAAATGTAGTACCTACTTGAGTAGTATTTCAGACGCAGCCCATGTCAAGTTAAAATAATTTAGATGCAGCTTCGCTCATCAATATCAGATACAAAGCAGTGGACCAATCAGAAGAACTCTGAGGCGGGGCAAGTGTTCTGAGCTTTTGTTCACAGTAGCAAATTTGCATGACAACTATTTTATTTGATGTTATTAACATAGCGGAGAAAGTGATTTATAAAAGATAAAACAAGAAACATTCCTGAGCACTGCATCTTGTGTTTTTAGATGCAAAGAAACATTCTGTGTGAATTTCCCCTAACACTGTTGTGTTTTATGCAGTTGTACAGTATATATATATATATATATATATAAAAACTCACAAATATTGTTTGGTTACTAGTGTTTATTTACAAAAAAATCTCATAATAATGACCAAACTACAAACCTTAATAATTAAGCATGTCTGAATCTTCAGGTATATAAGTTAACATATGAACACATAGTGTACACCATTTGATATAGCCTCTGCGAATACAACAAGTGTTGTAGTTTGTCTTTGTAGTTCCATTGCTTTCATTTATTTTTCCACTGTGTAACAATAGTATGGCTCTGTTTTGCCACCTTGTGGACAAACTAAACAGTGCAGAATAAATGTGTGAGCAGTGTAAAAGTGGCTACAAACATACTATGCTGATGAAAAATTTCTGTCATGGACACAATAAGAATATCCTAGCATATCTGTAAAAATCTAAATATACTTTGGGCTTTAGACTTAAGATAATTTATGACATAATTCCTTTAAACACGTATAAAATGGCTTCCATTATCTTGTCATCCTGCAGCGTGATTGGGTAAATGACTACCACAGGAAATGCCGGGAGACCATTGGGGCAGAGCTAGAGCGGCAAGGCCGAAAGGAGGCTCTGGATTGGCTGATCCGGGAAACTCAGCCAATTGTCTGAAAACATTATTTACAGGTTATTTTTGACATCATCATACCAATCGCCAGTGATTTCCCCCCACCCCCCTCCACCCCACCCCCTGTGGTTCTTTCTCAGTCTACTTTTCTGGTGCATATTACACTTTCTGCTTCTTTTGTAAAGCACGCTCTCAGCTGTTTTATGCGCTAAATAAAAGCTGCGTGAGAAAAGATGTACAGCCTTTGACTTTTGCTCACCCCAGAGACTCATTTACTTTACTATATCTTCATAAATCTTAGTGTTCAAGACCATGACTCTTTAAGCGAAGAATGTCTAAACTTGGAGCATAAAGTAAACAGGACCAACAACAAGCTTCTATAATCTAACTATGTGTGAGGATTAATATAATGAATGACAAATTAATTGTGTTTATGGTGCTTTTTGGTCACCATTCACAGAAAAAGAGCAGCGTGAACATTCTGCTAAACGTCTCTTTTTGTGTTCCACGTCAGAAAGAACAATAATATGAGTCTGGAACAAGATTGTACCCTAAATACAAACTTTGCAGGACTTTCTAGAGCTGCATGTAAAAAATGGGTGGAGCCAGGATGATGCCGCTGTTGGGGTCATTGGCGTAGTCCTGCAGTGTGAGAGTGTGTGTAGAAACCGTATGAGAAGGGGTTCTGTCCTCCTCGCGTCCCACAGGCAGAGGGTTGGTGTAGATGTAATGGATCCGTGAGTTGTCTTTCGGGCCCTCCGATCTTCTGAAAAGGGCGAGTGGGTTGTGGAAACGATCGGTTTTCACTGTAGAAGTAGCGTGCACTGGCTCCTCAGGAAGCTCACAGGACACAGCGCTCTCATAGACACGGGCCCTCTTATACTTCCTGTGACAGACACAAGCTATTAGACGCCATGTGGGATCCATAAAGTAGGTGTTGAGAAGCCAATACTTTTGGGAGAGAATACCGTTCTTAAGGGGAATGTAAATCTTTTATTAATGGCATTAAAGCAAAAGCCATGCTGAACATAATACATTTAAGCAAAGAACGCAAAATTTCTTAAGAGAAAGGAGTAAAGTTTCTTCGGGTAAAGTAAATACAAAATATTTATAAGCAGATTCTTAGTTTCTTGTGGAACTCAATACATTGGAGAATAAAGCCTTTTTTCTTGAGGGAAAACTAATTTAATTGAAGGAATGCAATAAAATACTAGCTAGCAATGCTAGAAAACGTTGTTCAGGAAACAGTACTTTTGGGAGAGACTGCAAGCCATCCTCAGGGAACACAAACTTTCTTTGGGGAATACAATGTTTTGTACTTTCTAAAGGAAACACACCTCTGGCTAGAAAGAAATAAGCAAAAGCAAAAATTGGAGTTGGAATGCAAAATTGTTGAATATTCATGGTGGAATGCAACTCTTTTTGGAGAAAATATAAATGTTTTTCGAGTAAATGTACAGTTTCTTGAAGGAATGCAGTGCTTTTGAGATAGGAACACAAACTTTCTAGAAAGAGCACAATAGTTTTGCTAAATGAATGCAAAGCTTCTTGGGAAAATGCAATACTTGTACAAGAACAATACAAATGTTTGTGTTCTGAAAGAAAACACATTTTACAAGTCTATTCAGAGTTTTTCTGTCTGCACTTCAATACACACACTGTACAAAATGCAGGGTTCCGCACAGTTCCTTCATGTTGTCCCAACGCAATTCGATGAAGTCACCTTAATTGTTTTTTTACAAATTTAAGTGGATTGAACATAAAACAATTAAGTTGTCCCAAAAAAATAATTAAGGTGTTGGTT
Source organism: Danio choprae (assembly GCA_903798125.1). NCBI lineage: Eukaryota > Metazoa > Chordata > Actinopteri > Cypriniformes > Danionidae > Danio > Danio choprae. Next base: position 12,875 of record CAIGQW010049781.1, read on the forward strand.
CAACTCATATTAAATAAGTAGTTTGAACAAGCAGCAAAATATTATACATACATTATATTGCCCAAAAACTTATTTTCCTTTCTTTTTTAACTCACCTCCTGTGTCTCCAGTACGAGATACAGCTGATGATTCCTGCCACAGCCAGGATGAACAGAGCAACTGCAGAAAGGGTGATGTTGAACATCTTCACTTCTGTGTGAAGAAAGTGAGAAAACTTTTTTTTTTATATAGATGAAATTGTCCATAAATAGTGCAAGAGAAAAGACTATCATTAAATGTCATTTAAGCCACATTCTATATTAATTTTGAAACAGATAGCACAAGCACCTTAATGTTTTGTAAGTAAATGATAAATCAAAATCACTTTTTCTCACCATAGAGAGTGGCTTGTGTTTCTGTGTCATTTGTCTCGAATGATGCCGTCCCGTTGGGAGACAGCGTGATCCCCGTTAGACTCATGTTGTCAATAACAGGCCAAAAGTGAGCAACAAACTGCTCAGTCTGGTAAGAGACAGACAGAATACTCATTAGTATGAGCCCATGTGACTTAAATGGACTTGTTTCCATGGTAAATGTGCTACCTCACCACCCCGGTGGCCCCCTAACTTCATTCAGCTGACAGTTTGGGGTCTTTAAAGATCCAAGCCACATCCACAACCAAAACAGTGAAAAGATTTTGTGCCAAAGAATCCAGAAAACAAGATTCATTTGGAAACTTGGTGTAAGTATTTGTGCAAAATAAACTCCTGTTGCATCTCCTTTTGCGAAGCCTGTTGCAGTCTGAACGGATAAACACAAAGTCTGCGTTCATTAGTGTTCATGCTTCATTTCATCAGGGACTTTAAAAACAATATTACGCAATTATCTCTGGCTCTCCACATGAGAATGCTGGGAAATAATCCCATGATGCTCACATATATCCCACATTGTTAACAATTACGTTAGATATTATTTTGAACAGCCTTCAAAGTTATTTTCTGAAATAGTTATGATTTCTATTATTAGACAGGCCCAGTGGTCTTTCTATTTATACGATGAGCAGATTTTTGAAGGGCCTTCAGATGTAGGCTACACAAACATCATGAACTTGGCAAAAACATTTGTATTTTTACTGGGGACACTGGGGAAAGCTAAATCACAGCTCAAATGCTTCATATTTGTCAGGGTTTTCATACATTGTAATGTTCCCTGATTATAGTAATATAGATATAACTTCTATTTAATGTTCTCTGGCAGCCTAAAATGTTTTTTTGGACTTATGGAAACTTTTTGGCAAATAAATTGATTTAATTATTTGTCATCAGCATGACTGTGCTGTGTCCATATTGTTTCGTATAGTACTCAAACCAACCGATAGATGTCAGTGTTGACGATCTAATCAGGCCGCTAAACCATTCTGAGGAGCAAACTTTAAATATATATATACATATACATAT
>CAIGQW010049783.1:2912-12935 GCA_903798125.1 Danio choprae
GTGTGTGTGTGTGTGTGTGTGTGTGTATGTGTGTGTGTGTGTGTGTAATCTGAAGTGACGAGTGTTTTGTTTTTTGGTGTTAATGGCATGTGTGTGTGAATCCTCCTGTAACGTGATGCTTTGCTGAAACAGAGTGTGATCTGAAGCGCTATGCTGCAGGCGTTTGACCGATGGAAGTGACCCCGAGCAGCAAGAGCTTCCTCGCTTTCCCTGAACCCTCAGCAGCGGCCCTGATGGGCTTTCTGCCTGCGGAGGTGGGAATGTTCACTTCAGTGATTCATGTTTCAGATCTGGAGAGCTTTTACTGAAACTGAAGGCCAGAGGTGTTTGCTAGTCTTGACACTGATGACAAACATGGGTTCAGGTGTTGGATGTTGGTTTGGTATAGCGTTCGTTTCCTTGCAGTTTACTCTTCATTTTAATCTTCTCATCATCTTGATATAATGTTTAATTAAGCTGTGTTTAAAGGCACAGTGCTATGACAAATGCTTTTTATGTTTTGTTTTATTTTTTAAATAAGCGCCACCTACTGTCAGCGAGTGAATTTGATATTTCGTTCAAACAGTCTATAGTTTTAGTTTCAGGCTAAAAATATATGTTATACAACATGTATGGGCGACATGGTGGCTCAGTGGTTAGCACAGCAAGAAGGTCGCCGTTTTGAGTCCCAGCTGGGCTAGTTGGCATTTCTGTATGGAATTTGCATGTTCTCCCCGTGTTGGCGTGGGTTTCCTCCGGGTGCTCCGGTTTCCCCCACAGTCCAAAGACATGCGCTATAGGTGAATTAAATAAGCTAAATCGTCCGTAGTGTATGTGTGTGAATGAGTGTATATGGATGTTTCCCAGTGATGGGTTGCACAAACATATGCGTAAAACATATGCTGGACAAGTTGATGGTTCATTCCGCTGTGGCGACCCGAGATTAATAAAGGGACTAAGCCGAAAAGAAAATGAATGAGTGTGTATGGATGTTTCCCAGTACTGGGTTGCGGCTGGAAGGGCATCCATTGTGTAAAACATATGCTGGAAAATGAATGAATGAATGAATGAATGAACAACATATATGCTGTTTTGTAAAATTTTTGTTTTTGTCAAAAGGTTTATTATTTGAACTGTAAATGTGTTTAAATCTTGGCTTTTATGGTCTGTTTACAGTTTAGGATCACTGGTGTTGTTTGACAATAGTGATGCTACAATAATTATTGTTTTATAAGACATTGAAATTATCATCGGCAGCAGTATCCTAATGCTTAAATGCAAATGTGCATATATATATATATATATATATACGTCTGATTTCATATATATATATATATGTATATATATATATACGTCTGATTTCATATATATTCACAAGAACGCATTTAATAGCAGAAAACTGAAATAAATAGATCTATTTTAAATAAATGTGGTTCTTTTGAACTTTATTTTCTGTTCATCCAATAATCCTGAAAAAATGATCATGGTTGCCTCAAAACACCTTCAGCGGCACAGATGTTTTCAACATTGATGATGATCAGAAATGTTTTGTTGAACATCAAAGCATCATATTGGATGATGATTTCAGACTTTCTAATTTGAGTTCAGCTTTGCATCGCAGCAATAAACAACAGTTTGAAATATACTAAGACAGAAAACAGCCCGTTAAATGATTATAATATTATTCATTCATTCATTTTCCTTCGGCTTAGTCCTGATTTATCAGGGGTCGTCACAGCGGAATGAACCGCCAACTATTCCGGCATATGTTTTACACATGCCCTTCCAGCCGCAACCCAGTACTAGCAAAATAATAATATTATAATGATATGTAATTTCTGTAATTATGTTTGATTAAATAAATAGAAAAGACTATTTCAGAAAGACAGAATGGTCCAGCAAACAGCACTAATTGGTAATTGTAATGCTCGTCATGATTTTCCTTATTCCGCCACACACAGCATCATCAGCTCAGTGTTATGTAACATTAAAGGCAGCCCAGATGAGGAGAGCGAGTGGCGTCCCGTCCGTGATGCCCGCCTGGCACTCGCTTGACAGCTGGCACCTCGACTGTGGCAGGACCTCAGCTGCCGTCTCAGTGTTACGTAATGGGACGCTTCAGTTTGACCTATCAGTTCTGTGAGACTGATTGACTAAACGTTAAAGACTGTCCTCATCTGTTCTGCATTAAAGCACCCATACTGACCCAAGCCTGTTTAATCATCTGTGTTTATATAACGCTGATCGTTGCCTTCATTTTCATCATCTTTAAAGACCATCCTGATGTTTTATCATCAGAGCTCAATGTTATCAGGTTATCATTGTGCAAAACAATATATAAGCCTCTATCTATCTATCTGTCAATCTATCTATCCGTCCGTCCATCCATCCATCCATCCATCCATCCATCCATCCATCCCGGACAAAATATGAAATCCATCTATCCATCTATCTATCTATCTATCTATCTATCTATCTATCTATCTATCTATCTGTCTGTCTGTCTGTCTGTCTGTCTGTCTGTCTGTCTGTCTGTCTGTCTGTCTGTCTGTCCGTCTGTCCGTCTGTCCGTCTGTCCGTCCTTCCATCCGTCCCATGCTACATATATTTACACTAAACACCAATCACCTACTGTATAAAGTGTTGTTTTTATTAATTTAATAATTAATACATTTATTTATTTATTTATTATTATTTATTTATTAATTACTACTCTACTACTCTGGATTTTTTTAATCCACCGAACGGCAATTACCTAAACAATAAAACAACACGTATGTTGATTTCCCGTCGACTCTCCATATACACCTTAAAGTGTGCGCTGTGGTCTGTCGGTGGTGAAGCAGCACGTGACATTTCAAACAGAGCAGGCGTCCGCTTGGCTCTCGGCTTCCTCAAATAAACACTGCAGATCCTGCTGCCGCTGGTTTGCTGGAGAGTCTCGGCTCTCTCAGGGCTTGTGCTGGTGATGAACAGATGTGTCCAGGTGTTCTCGCTCTCTAATGGCCGTCACGAGACTCACAAGAGCTAATGGATTCATCTCTGCTGCCAGAAAAACAGCGCAGTGAAGAGAATCGCTGTGTATGGCTGAGATAGAGCAGCATATTCTTGTTATTTCAGCGTGAACCGTGAGACTTTTCGATTCGATTCACATCAAATGTATTTGTACAGCGCTTTTCACAGTTCAAGCTTATTATTATAAGCCCACTGAAATTTATTCATTGGATTTACTCAATTTTTTTAAGTATAAGTTGTTGCAAACAATTTATATGTGCTGAATTTCACCAGCATGGACCACGCCACACTTTGAGCTAGACTTTGTTGTAGGAATGAAAAGGAGTGGTAAGCGAACAGTGGGATGAAGGGGAACGGAAGTAAGAGGATTATTAGTGAACAAGTAGGTAGGTTGATCGGGCATCCTACGATGATGCCCAGAGACTCAGAGTGGGGGATACCATCTCTGTAATATTTTGGTAGAGTGATTAGACCCCCCGATTCAACCTAGGAGAGAAGAGAGGGTTATAAGGATTGTTAATGGGAAGCAAGTAAATAGATGGAGGGAGAATGGGTTTGAGAGAACGAGAAGAACAGTGCTAGAGAGCTGGTCTGCCTTAAATAAGTTTAAGGAAGTAGGTGATTGGTTAAGGAGGCAAAGTGAGACGTGGTCCCGCTGCCAAACCTTTGTTAACAAGTTAACTCCATTTAAACAAATTAAATTTAGTAATGTTCAACTTAATTTGTTTGTTTAAATTCAGCCCATATAAATTGTTTGCAACCACTTACCTTTGAAAAAATATGTAAATATAATGAATCTTTTATTTACTGTTGCAAGCTTTAAAGTCAGCGTGAACCGGAAGTTGCTGAGACTTTTCGATTCAGTTCAAGTTTATGTATATATTTATTTGTATATCGCTTTTCATTATAATTATTAATCCAAATCAGCTTTCCAAAAGGTGCACATTCCTATATTACAATCAATCATATTGTCATATACTGTATCTATACATAGTTAACCTGCAGCTATACAAAATGTAGTGTACATTACACAAAGGTGGGGTTTATGAGTATAATACATTTTTGATGAAGTGATCTAATGGTTAAAATAATTAAGAACAGTTTGTGTGGTGTGAATTGCTTAAGACTTTGTGCTTTCCTTGAAGTCCTCATAGGGTAAGCTTTTTTATTTCAGTATGTTGATGTACCTCCAACTGAAATGGAATATTGAGTAGGGGGCGGGGCTTTCTTTTTGGGCATCATTCACTTATAGCAAACTAACGGTAAGAGGGGCGTGGCTAAGAATACTGTGGATGAAGTCATCAAACTGACATCATCAGAGAAGAACCGCCACTCCAAACGCAGAAGCAGATGCTCAGACTTTAATTGAAAATGACCAAAACAAACTTTCTTTTTCAGTGGGTTAGCTTGCACAGGTTAATTGTTCACCTAAAGACCAAAAATGGGCTCTAGCAAAATAAACATTGTAAATTTTGATTTCGCGTGGATGTTAAAATTATATGCAACTGCATTGTGCCGAAAACCTGCATAGAACTATTTTATTTTAGCTGTGCATATCTTAGAAAGTTCTCCAGCCAATCAGAATCAAGCATTCAACAGCCCCAAAAAATAACTGATACATTTATTACAGTTTTTGTTTATAGAAATGCAGCTGTGGATTGTTAGCTTAGCCGTTTGCTTATAATGATTTTGATCACATCAGTGTTGAAATACTTAAAAGTGAAGATATTGTTAAATTAAGAAATTCAATTCATTGCTCTCATTGGCTAAAAGTAGATTTTGTGCAGTTTATGTTATATACATCATTATTAAAAACCCATCTAGTTGCATTTTAGTTGCTAGTTGTTATTAAATCGGTCTAAATCAAAATGATTTGGTAAAAACCCTTGTAACCGCAAACATCTGGAAAGGTCATGGAAAAGTCACGGAAATTAGTTGTTTACATGTGGGAACATTGCATGTAGCGCAGAGTTTCACATACTAGTTTTAAAAATAGTATGCAGTTGAAAAAAAAAAAAAAGATATATATATATATATATAATAATAATTTATTAGTGGTGACATGGTGGCTCAGTGGTTAGCACTGCTGCCTCACAGCAATAAGTTCGAGACCTGCCTGGGTCAGTAGGCATTTCTGTGTGGAGTTTGCATGTTCTCCCCGTGTTGGCGTGGGTTTCCTCCAGGTGCTCCGGTTTCCCCCACAGTCCAAACACATGGGTTGCAGCTGGAAGGGCATCCTATGCGTAAAACATATGCTGGAATAGTTGGCGGTTCATTCCGCTGTGACGACCCCTGATAAATAAAGGACTAAGCTGAAGGAAAATGAATAAATGAATTAAATTTCTTTATTGTTTTATTTCAATACATGACAGGATATAACAAAAACACACTATAGGTATATATATGTGGGCCTATTACACATAAAACCAAAAGATGAGAAAAATAAATAAATAAATAAAAAACTAAAATTATGATGACACATAGAGAGATGTCCCCTACAATCAGAAATGTTTCCATGCCAGGATTTGCCCCGAAATCCCTGCTTTATCCTTTTTAGTTTATAAAGCAAACGCTCATATGAGGACGTTCTGATCATTATGTTGACCCAGTCCTTTAGCTCAGGAGAATTGGGAGATCGCTGTGTTCAGAATGTTACAGCGATCTCCCAGTGTTCATAACATTCTAGAAGTAAAGCTAGATTTCTGTCTTTCTTGGTACTTCTTCATTGTTCTGCTCGTGTCTATAAACACATGCATTTGGGGAACTGGATTTGTCTGGAAGTGCTCCTGTGTGTCAGCGGTGAGAGGCTACAGTGAGTGTATGACGCTGGTCCAGGCCATTAAAGCGATGTAAACACACACACACACATACACCTCAGAGAGCCGCACTGCTTCTGTTTGGCAGCGCTGGGATCGTATCATTAGTCGGGCTCTCAGGGTACATAAGGGCCTGTGTTAATGTCAGAATGGGCCGCTGGGCATGAAATCCCCATTCACTCTCAGCACTGTCCATTCAGCACTGATCTCTCTCTCTCTCTCTCTCTCTCTCTCTCTCTCTCTCTCTCTCTCTCTCTCTCTCTCTCTCTCGTCCACCACATACGTCTCAGATTGGATTATGTTGTTGTGGTAAGGAAGGCACCGGCTGCGTATTTTACTTAGAAATGATTCCCTTCATTCTAGGAAATGTACTCTTTTGTGTCTTGTTTCTTGTTCTTGCTGACACGGATTTCTCTTGTTTTTTTATTGTTTTATTTAATATTTTCATTAAATGACCCATTTCTTGACGTATTTTGACTGTAAATGAGATAAATATATCTTAAAACATCCCCAAACACTCACAAAACCATAAAACAAACAAGATGTGTAGGCTATATTTATTTATTTATATATATATATTTATTTTTTGCTAATTTATTATTGCATCCCTTTGACGTGATCTACCATTTGCAACCCATTTGGACACATTTTAATGTGGAAAAAGCTATTAAATCGGTCTGAATCAAAATGTTCTAGTAAAAACCCTTATCCAGTATAAAAGGTTATAAATGGGAATATAACCTGCACTTTAGAATCTCCAAACTCTCCAGAGAACAATGCAAAATAGCCTAAATGCTGGTTCTAGTGGTGATATAATGGGACTATATACTGTATGATGCTATACTAGAAGACTATATATGTGATATAAAGTTATACAATATTAACATTGTTGTTGTTGTTGCACCATTGAATTTAGTCAGAGTGTGAAAATATTCACAGAAGCATCAGACCCAAGGAAAAATGTATTACAGTGGTCTCTCGTTATTCGCAGGAGTTACGTTCTAAAAATATCCCGCAATAGGTGAAATCCGTGAAGTAGTCTGCTTTATTTTTTACAATTATTCTAGATCTAGAATAATTTCTAGATGTGTAAACCACACTGAACTGAACTGAACTGAACTAAACTGAACTTCAACTCTGAAATCTGGACATGTCAAGCTGCTTTGACACAATCTACATTGTAAAAAGGCCTATATAAATAAACTTGAATTGAATTGAATTGGGGGCTGCACGGTGGCGCAGTGAGTAGCACGATCGCCTCACAGCAAGAAGGTTGCTGGTTCAAGCATCGGCTGGGTCAGTTGGCATTTCTGTGTGGAGTTTGCATGTTCTCCCCGTGTTGGCGTGGGTTTCCTCCGGGTGCTCCGGTTTCCCCCACAAGTCCAAAGACATGCGGTATAGGTGAATTGAGTAAGCTAAATTGTCCATAGTGTTTGTGTGTGAATGAGTGTGTGTGGATGTTTCCCAGAGATGGGTTGCAGCTGGAAGGGCATCCGCTGCGTAAAACATATGCTGGATAAGTTGGCGGTTCATTCCGCTGTGGCGACCCCAGATTAATAAAGGGACTAAGCCGAAAAGAAAATGAATGAATGAATGAATGAATTGAATTGAATAGATGTTTTAAGGCTGTAAAACCCCTCACTATAGACTTTATACACATTTCTCGGACAGGCATTAACATTTTCACACTTTTCTCTCTTGTTTAAACTCTCAAAGTTCAAACTTTCGTAGAAAAATAAACCAAGAATGAAAGCAAAGATCCAAACCTGTTGAGGCGCAAACATTCAGCTAAAGCATACATAAAGCTTTTTAGCTTTAGTGCGGATAATGGTGGCATCCAGCGTAATGTTCTCTTTCCTGCAGTCACGGATCCACAAAACTAAAGCACACTCTATCCTTTTGGGGGTCACACACCTGATGCGCCGCACACATGACAGTTGCAAGTAACACACACCGGACGTGCACATTCGCATGTTATTTAAAATGAAATTATTCAGATGGTGAGGCAGAAATATGAACTGAAATATTGTCTGAGCCATAGCTGGGCACCGTAGACAGCCGCCGACTTGAGGTGCTGGTGCATACCCTGATATAAACCTATGTTTACAATTTTAAAATGCATGGCGCTGTGTGGCACGGCGCATCCGGTGTGCAACCCCCTTTACGATGGTCTTGCTGCGGACAGTTACAACCCTTTTTGCATCCTTCTTGAAACTCACACTGCTACCGATTGAAGATTAATTTGGCAATCTGAACACATTCTGTACTGTACAGGAGACATGGAGGAGATTGATTGACAGCGGTCTACAGCCAATCAGGACGCAGAACACAATGTGCTGTAAAAAAAAATTGCCCCAAAAAAATCCGCGAAACTGCGAGGCTGCAAAAGGTGAACCGCATTATTGCGAGGGACTACTGTAAACTGATTTTTGTTGATCTGAAGGATCTCCAAACATGGGTTCAAATGAATAAATGGTCAAAAATCTGAAAAAAGGTTTCATTTCCTGAATAAAAATGTATGTTATTAATCTCTTCCAGTCTTAAAGAGGGTTAATAACCCTAGCTAACACATTTTAATGGCAATAAATAGTCAATTTTCCTTTATCTTGACTTTAAAAGCAGCTTATATCGTCACAGACTGTGCCATATTTCATATTTGTGTTTCTTCTCGCTCTGTTGTTCTGCAACATGATTTATGGGAAGTAGGTTAAAATAGGATTTTGCCGTTCAAATCCGCTCATCTTAGCGTATGTGAAATCTAAAGCCCTGAGTCATGCCTTCTGCGTGGAGAGCTTTTATTGTGAATGAATCCTTACAGATGCCTCCGTTGATTTGTTTACCTTTATCGTTTTCTTCTTTTAATCACGACATTATCTGACTGCTGTGGATTTATGTGATTGTCTTAGGCCGAGTACTCATGTCCAGAAATGTGCACGTAATTCAGTTGTTGTTTTCTGGCTGCTGAAAGCACATGCGGAGTGCAGATGTGTGTATATTGTCGGCTAGAAAGGAGACTCACGTTGATCACACGCTTGCTTTTTTACCCTGGAGAGACAGAAAAGCAAAGAAGCTGCAAATTAGCCTCGTGTACTCTAACAACATGCAGATCCAGCCCAAAACAACACAGAACCGGCATTACCGTCCCGCTCGCGGTCTGTGACTCTGCCTGCTTTCTAGCATCCGCTGCCATGCATAAGAGAGACCAAACGTTCTGCTCCGTCTGACTCTAAACGCACGATGACACTGATCTCACGCTGGGCTCAAGACGTACTGTAAAGCCTGTGGTTGCTTTGACCAGAAGAAAAACACTGACGTTAACCTTACGCACGCGCTGAAATGAGATGCACTGCATGATATGAAGACAAAAGCTGTGCTCATCATCGAGTCTCTTTTTCTGAGTACGTTTTACGTCATCAGTCAACGAGAGTCTCTCTGCAAAGACATCTTGATGAATTTTGTATTGTGCATTGTAGCGTTTAGTGCATCTGCAATGTTGAAAAGCACAGAGTCTGAGTTGTTCTGTGTAGGGTTACTGTTTTTTTTAATAGTAGTTTACTGTTTTTGTCTGAAGTCTTATAGTATGAAGCTGGTTTTCAACATTTCATTTCAGTAATCTTATCACAAATTTGATTGTTATTGTTATTTGTAGAATATTTTAAAGCAATGGAAAATGATTAATTAATAAATTAATGAATGAAGTTGAGGTATAAATGAAGTTTATACATCATGTTATGTGTCTGGTCAGCATTTATTTCACCAAAATTAAAGTTAAAAGAAATATTAATAACAATAATAACATGTTTTCTATTTTAATGTATTCAAAATACATATTCTTACCTTGTTAGCAGTATAATTTCTATGTATATATTCATTCATTCATTTTCATTTCGGCTTAGTCCCTTTATTAATCTGGGGTCGCCACAGTGGAATGAACCGCCAACTTATCCAGCCTATGTTTTACGCAGCGGATGCCCTTCCAGCCGCAACCCATCTCTGGGAAACATCCATACACACCCATTCACGCTCATACACTACGGACAATTTAGTCTACCCAATTCACCTGTACTGCATGTCTTTGGACTTGTGGGGGAAACCGGAGCACCCGGAGGAAACCCACGCCAACACAGGGAGAACATGCAAACTCCACACAGAAACGCCAACTGACCCAGCCGAGGCTCGAACCAGCGACCTTCTTGCTGTGAGGCGAACGTGC
>CAIGQW010049788.1:1329-12539 GCA_903798125.1 Danio choprae
TGTGTGTGTGTGTGTGTGTGTGTGTGTGTGTGTGTGTGTGTGTGTGTGTGTGTGTGTGTGTGTTATGAGGCATCTCGCAGTATAATTGCTTATATTTATACAGTTTTACACCTTTGACTGAAACACTGATTATTCTTTTTTTTTCACTTCAATGATTGAGTAATTTGCCTTTTAATGTGATTAGTATTTTACAATGTAACCAATTAATATTCATTCATTTTCTTCTGCTTATCCGGGGCCAGATCACAGGGGCAGTAGTCTCAGGAGGGAACCCCAGACTTCCCTTTCCCCAAACACTTCCTCCAGCTTCTCCCAGGGGATCCCGAGGCATTCCCAAGCAAGCCGAGAGACATAGTCCCTTTAGCATGTTCTGGGTCTTCTCTGGGGCCTCGTCCCGGTGGGACAAGCCTGAAACACCTCCATAGGTAGGTGTCCAGGAGGCATCAGAATCAGATGCCCGAGCCACCTCAACTGACTTTTCTCAATGAGGAGGAGCGGCAGCTCTACTCCGAGCTCCTCCCGGGTGACAGAGCTCCTCACCCCATCCATAAGGCCACCCTGCGAAGGAAGCTCATTTCAGCCTCTTGTATCTAAGATCTTGTCCTTTCAGTCATGACCCAAAGCTCATGACCATAGGTGAGAGTGGGAAATACATTTAATTGATTACAAATACTGCCCAACAAAGCTTTGATTTATAGTGTTTTAAGACTATGAGCCAGAACATTCCACAAAGGAGTTGTCTCAGCAATTGTAAGTCATTTGAAATGCTTTTAATTTAAGGCAGACTCGACTTCCTTTAACCTGAAAATAAGAAACAATTAAGTTCCTCACGATGGCATCTAAAGCACGACCCTATTGGCGCATGGTTAAAAACAAAATAATATTTAAAGTACCATTTGTATACATGACAGAAATCTAAAGTCTTTGTTTCATTACTAATAGACAGTTCGCTAAGTGTTAAACAACTATCACAGAGTCTGACCAAGAAGCTGAATCATTTATCATCCAGGAAAACACAAACAAAATGGCCTCCCTTCAGTGCACTACTGAGTGCTCGAATTCACTCACTCATTTCATTCACTCCTTAATAGTGAATGAGGGTATAGGGGGCGATTTCAGATACAGCAACTGTCTCGTCTTGTCAGGACTTTCTTGCTCCATCCCAATTCGCATACAATCCATCCTAAATAGTATTCGGAAATGGAATTTGTGTGTCCCAAACCGTAGTATGTTGAAAAAAGTATGCCAAGACTATTTCAGCAAGACATTTGAAGTGTGGAACCATTTATTGTATCACCTGCACTGACCATTTAACAACTGGTGACAATGTATTGTACAAATGTACAAAACAAGGTATTGTAAAGGGTAAACGATACTGTGAAGGGTACTTAAATCACCAGAAAATGGTAGAACTGTAGAGTAAGGAAAAAAGCATCCCAAAAATACATAGCAGAGTTAATATGCTGCAACGGTTTTAGATGTATGAAAATAAATGTATCCGGCTTAGAAGATATTTGAAATAAATTTTGGCTAAATATTTTTCAAGAGTTCACACTTAGCTGATGATTGGTTATGAAGCGTGTTTGGCATGCTGTCCTGGGAGAGAGCCCTGAGCCTCTCTCGAGCCCGGGGCTCCCTCCCGTTTGCAGGGCGAGAGGGGAGTTTGAGCTCAGGTAGATCTGGAGAACTCCCCTGCTGTAGTAGCTAATGAACAGATAGTGATCGCTCTTGAGATGACGACTTACTAGGAGCACGTCTATGATGCTGATTTGGATTAGTCGATTCACTTAAGTTGCATGTTTTTGGACGGTGGGAGGAAACCGGGGAACCCGGTGGAAACCCACGTGAGCACGGGGAGAACGTGTAAACTCCTCACAGAAACGTCGACTGGCTTGGTAAGGACTAGAACCAGTGACGTTCTTGCTGTGAGGCAACAGTGCTAACCACTGGGCCACCGTGCCACCCATCTAGGAAAGGAGGAGTAGGGGTGGACGGGGGGATTCTTCAAAACGAAGATGGCTGTGATATGAAGCTTAGGGTATTTATAGTGGCTCAGGAATCGTCTGATTGGTGAATGATGAATTGGATAATGCGGGACCAGCCGCAGCAATCATAAACACGTGATCCTCTCCAAACTAGCTTATAAATAAACTTCACTTAGTACAAATTAGAAAACAGTGTTTCAAAGGATCCGTTAAATACATTAAATGATCTATCTAAGAAAAAAGAAAAGAAAATGTTGGTTCTTATATTGATTATTTGAAAAAGACTAGTGGTCTAGATGGATTTAATACCAATTTTAGGACATATTATGTAGCAGTTGTATAAATGCAACTTGTCCCGGGAGATATGCAGAGCCTAAATAAGCAGACGATTGACCGGAATGGACTTGTATCTTATTAAAGTATAAATGATAAAGTATAAATCTTATTAAAATCACGCAAAAGAAAACTCTTTTTTTAAAAGAAATAATGCTACGTGGGCCTCACGGTGGCGCAGTGGGTAGCACGTTCGCCTCACAGCAAGAAGGTCACTGGTTCGAGCCTCGGCTGGGTCAGTTGGCGTTTCTGTGTGGAGTTTGCATGTTCTCCCCGTGGGCGTGGGTTTCCTCCGGGTGCTCCGGTTTCCCCTACAAGTCCAAAGACATGCGGTACAGGTGAATTGGGTAAGCTAAAATTGTCCGTAGTGTATGAGTGTGAATGAGAGTGTGTGGATGTTTCCCAGTGATGGGTTGCAGCTGGAAGGGCATCCGTTGCGAATAACATATGCTGGATAAGTTTAATAGCATACCCCAGATTAATAAAGGGATTAAGCCGAAATGAAAATGAATGAATAATGCTACGTTAGAAAAAAAAACCCTATTAGAGAAACATTACATGCTATGTTGGCTAGTGTGGTTTATTACAGATATTCTTAAAAGAAGAACATTAAGCTAACTAGTATTAAACAGCGATTTGATATTGCTATATTTAAAAAAGACATTACAGCAGTTCAGACTAATGCATCATCAGATATTTTAGAAATAGGTCTGAGTACTGAAACGATAGGAATACAGCTAATGAAGAAAGCAAACAACATACCTGTTTAAATACAAATAAAAAACAGGGATAATGAAAATCCAGTGTGATTGCCTGCGTTTGTTCAGAAGAATTTAGCAATGTAGACGATATTCCAAGCCGGACGTGATCCAGATGCAAAAAAACAAAAACGTTAGAGAGCATCGAGCGCAAAAACAGCAGAAGGAAAATTGGTAACTGAGGAAAAAGGGAAATGAAAAACAATCGTATTATTTGACTGGCCGTTTATAACAATGAGGCATAAAAAAATGAGCGATAAAAAGCGAGAAAGGAAAATTGATTTATTTTTAAAACTACATTTGCCAGTATGAATCGATGTGGGCTTAAATCCGAGATTTGTTGGATTTCATTTTTAAGCAAAAGAAAGTCTGTTCCAGGTACGGCTCAGTACGTAGTGTGCAGGGGAGTGTCAAGGACATAAAGGAGAAAAAATATTAACCTTATACCAACCAGACCACTCGACATGAACATATAATGACTAAAGCTGGCTCAGATTTGAAAGCAGAGTGTAGAGTGGCAAAATGTAGAGGAATAAAATGTAATGAGGGGCAGCATTCATTCATTCATTCATTCATTGATTTGCATTTCAGCTTAGTCCCATTATTAATCTGGGGTCGCCACAGCGGAATGAACCGCCAACTTATCCAGCATATGTTTTACGCAGCGGATGCCCTTCCAGCTGCAACCCATCTCTGGGAAACATCCACACACACTTATTTACACACATACACTACAGACAATTTAGTCTACCCAATTCACCTATAGCGCATGTCTTTGGACTTGTGGGGGAAACCGGAGCACCCGGAGGAAACCCACGCAAACACGGGGAGAACATGCAAAATACACACAGAAATGCCAACTGACCCAGCCGAGGCTCGAACCAGCGACCTTCTTGCTGTGAGGCGATTGTGCTACTCACTGCGCCACTGTGCAGCCCCGGGCAGCATTTATCCGCTGTCTAAAACATATGCCGGAATAGCAGGCAGTTCGCTGTGACGACCCCTGATAAATAAGGGACTAAGATCATTTTAGGGACTAAGACTAAAGTTAAGGAATGAATAAAGTGTAATATACAAAGCTCTCAATGATGAAATTCCAACAAGCAGTAAAAAAAAAAGTGGGTCAGGAGGCTTTGGGTCAGAAAGCACTGGCAGGTCAGACAACCTCGGTTTGTTTAGGAGGTCCTGGGTCAGGAGGCACCGGCGGATCAGACAACCCCGGTGGGTCAGGGGGTACTGGTTCATGAGGCACCGGTGGGTCAGACAACCCCAGTGGGTCAGGAGGCTATGGGTCATAAGGCACCAGTGGGTAAAACAACCCTGGTAGATCAGGAGGTTCTGGGTCAAGAAGCACTGGAAGTTCAGATAACCCTGGTGGATCTGGAGGTTGTGTGTCAAGCGGCACTGGCAGGTCAGAGAACCCCGGTGGATCTGGAGGTTCTGGATCAGGAAGCACCAGCGGGTCAGACAACCACAGTGGGTCAGGGGGTTCTGGGTCATGAGGCACTGGTGGGTCAAACAACCCCAGTGGGTTAGGAAGCACTGGCGGGTCGGATGGCCCCGGTGGTTCAGAAGGCTTAGGTAGGTCATACGGCTCTGGTGGCACTGGGAGGTCACTCAACTCTGGCAGCCATTCGTGGGACTCAGGTGGCAGCTCTGGACATTTCTGGGAGTCAGGTGACAGCTCTGCAGCCCATTTGGGGAACGCAGATAGAACTGGGACCCATTCGGGTGACTCTGGACGATCTGTCACCCATTCGAGGGACTCCGAAGGATCTGGTGCCCTTTTGGGGGATTAAGGCAGATCTGGCACACTCAATTTGACTCAATATGATCTTTCCATAAAACCTTGTTTTCTATTAATACACCCACATACTTGTATGTATATACCTGTAAGGTATTTTTATTATGTAGAGGGTTTGTACATATACCAGATATTGTGGACCTGAATACAATTTTTGATGTTAATCACGAGAGCATTTTTGTCATAAATCATTTTTGTCATTGTTTGTATTGCGGCCGACAGAGCTGTAATCAGTTTAACCTTGCTGCAGCTACTCTTAGCAGTAACTGTTAGCACTGGACTAATCCCACCTAAAAAAAACACACACACATTTTGGCCATAAAAAACAACAACACCGTGGCATTTCAGAAAGGACTTCTGAGTGAAAACATAAAGGGACTGGGTAAACTGTGAGGTGGGATTATGATTAAGATTCATGCATTAACTATGTTAGCAGGAAGTTGCCAATCAACAGACACTAAACAGGAAGTTGTTGAAGTGTCCATCGTCTGTGGAAGTTTTCAAAAATGTATTTTGCTGATTGAGGTATAAGAAAAAATAAGATTAGGTTAGCAAACAACCAACAATGGGTTCAAACGTCTATAGAGACCAGTGTTTAAAAGCGAAAGAGGCATGTGTGTTGTTTGCAAAGAGTTTAAGAGGTTTTCAAAGTTATAAAGACCAAGAAACTAAAGCAGAGAAAGACAGCCGTGAAAATTATGGTCAGGTTATGGTTGTCAGAAAGATATTAAGCAACGTAAATCACTGTGAAATATGGTAGGCACAGAAGTGGGGGCGTTGGGTCTTGGTGATAAAGGCAAAAACAAAGGCGCATAAAGATAAGAAGGAAAACCAGCAGGGCGATTCTAGCGGCATACAAAATGTTTCATCGTATTATAGAAACGAATACGAATAACATGCAAAGCAGGAGGTTTCTACTGTAAGAATGAAAATGATTATATGCATTTGTTTATACGGCAAAACATTCACCAAGAAGGTCCATACAGATGCCAAACGCAGATACTGATACGATCAGGGCCTGGTGTGTGGACTTTGGTGGTTTTGGGTGGTCACATGTTGATTGGTCAGTTTGTATGTTAAAAGCATTTGGGCTTTGATCACATGGTCAAGAAAGATACTGAATAGTTGGTAAACTTTGCTCTGGCTCTTTCCCTTCTCTGCTCCTCTCCAGCTCTGGAGGCTATCTTCTCTTACTCTGCTATCATGCTATCTTCAGGGCCTACTCTCTTTGTCTCCCTCTCTTTCCCTCCCCCTGTCTCTGCCTCTCTCAGGTAACTTTATTAATCATTTTACACAGTTATTTGGTAACTAATTCAGTTGTAAACCACAGAGAATTACTGTCATTGAATCCTTTCATTTTCAAGTATTTGTGAATTACTTTTGATTTAACATCAGCACTTAATTGCTCCATATTGCAATACAATACGATCACATAACAGCAGCGCTCTCCCACATTTATAGCTATTAACACTGCCCTTATTTATGTTTCTGGTATAAGATTGCAGAAGGATGGTTTGACTAGAAATGTACAGTTTTTTACCATCATAATGATAACTCTAACCGCTGTAGTTAAAAACACCATTCCTTACACTACGTTTGTTCCAGATGACCCAACGCTATCTCACGCCAATTCGTAGTGTTTTGATTTAGTGGCTAATTCGTATGCATTTGTACGATCTCATTTGCATATCTTAGTATGATTTGCTCATCCCCCAATGACTGTTGGGTTTAGAGGTTCATATCACAGCCATCTTCGTTTTGAAGAATCCCCCCTTCCACCCCTACTCCTCCTTTCCTAGATGGGTGGCACGGTGGCCCAGTGGTTAGCACTGTTGCCTCATAGCAAGAACGTCACTGGTTCTAGTCCTTACCAAGCCAGCCGTCATTTCTGTGTGGAGTTGACACGTTCTCCCCGTGCTCACGTGGGTTTCCACCGGGTTCCCCGATTTCCTCCCACCATCTAAAAACATGCAACTTAAGTAAATCGACTAATCCAAATCGGCATCATAGACGTGCTCCTAGTAAGTAGTCATCTCAAGAGCAATCGCTATCTGTTCATTAGCTACTACAGCAGGGGAGTTCTCCAGATCTACCTGAGCTCAAACTCCCCTCTCGTCCTGCAAACGGGAGGGAGCCCCGGGCTCGAGGATCTATGAGCTCAGGGCTCTCTCCCGGGACAGCATGCCAAACACGCTTTATAGCCAATCATCAGCTAAGGGTGAACTCTTGAAACGGAGTAAAATAGTTAAGTTTCTTCATGCTGGAAGAGCTAAGAGAAATCTGGAGAGCCTGCAATGTTGCGAGAAAAAGCAAAAAGGTTCCAACAATGACAACTGGAACAACTGGTAAAAGCTCAGGAAGGTAGTAAAAAAATGCAAGTTACATAAAAGTAATTGATTCCCCCCCCCCAAAAAAGGGAAATCAACAAAGTCACAAGGAAGGAACTGTTTGTGTTCTCGTGTCAACAGAGGTTTCTGGAGCACAACAGACTGATTTTAAAGTGATAATAGAACAACAGCAGAACATTGTGCCAGCACAAGATTGTAACAACAGTAAATTATGAACGTTTTCTGAAGAGAATGGTCTAATTGGTTTCACACACGTTTCAGGAACATTCATTCATTCATTCTTTTTTTTTTTCGGTTTAGTCTCTTTATTAATCCCGGGTCGCCACAGCAGAATAAACCGCCCACTTATCCAGCATGTGTTTTACGCAGCGAATGCCCTTCCAGCTGCAACCCATCACTGGAAAACATCCATACACACTCATTCATACACTACGGACAATTTAGCTTACCCAATTCACCTATACGAATTTACCTCTCGATTTACCGGTCAATCTATGTTCCTACTCTCACCTATGGTCATGAGCTTTGGGTCATGACCGAAAGGACAAGATCTCGGATACAGGCGGCCGAAATGAGTTTCCTGCGCAGGGTGGCAGGGCGCACCCTTATAGATAGGGTGAGGAGCTCTGTCACCCAGGAGGAGCTCGGAGTAGAGCCGCTGCTCCTCCACATCGAGAGAAGTCAGCTGAGGTGGCTCGGGCATCTGTTTCAGATGCCTCCTGGACGCCTACCTAGAGAGGTGTTCCAGGCATGTCCCACTGGGAGGAGGCCTCGGGGAAGACCCAGGACACGCTGGAGGGACTATGTCTCTCGGCTGGCCTGGGAACGCCTCGCGATCCCCCCGGAGGAGCTGGAGGAAGTGTCTGGGGAGAGGGAAGTCTGGGTTTCTCTCCTAAGACTGATGCCCCCGCGACCCGGCCCCGGATAAGAGGATGAAAATGAATAAATGAATGAATTCACCTATACCGCATATCTTTGGACTGTGGGGGAAACTGGAGCACCCGGAGAAAACCCACACAAACACGGGGAGAACATGCAAACTCCACACAGAAATGCCAACTGACTCAACCGGGGCTCGAACCAGCGACCTTCTTGCTGTGAGGCGATTGTGCTACCCACTGCACCACCGCGTCGCCCCCGTGTGGTAAATTATGGAAGTGAAATTGTTTTCCTGGAAATAATTCCAAAGTACAAGGTTAATAATAACAATTAAATATTTTTGCACCACAAACCCAGGAAAAATCCTTATTTTTGGCCATGTATAATGCTTTTCTCCACAATTTAAATTAAATAATTTACTACACGAAGCCTGATTAAGACAACCCAGACTCATTCTGATTACGTAGCCCTATATACATTTCTGGAGAGCGCCGAATACGTCCCAGGAGCTACGTTGTTTTTTTTTTTTGGTGCAGTTTTTGTTTTCACGAATCCACCAGAGGCCGCTGTGTGCGCTTTTTGAGACCTCAGATTTCACACAAACGCTAGGCTACACATACAGTTAAAAGGTTCAATTAAAGAATGAATTACTGCCAGTAAACACAAAATATTTTTAAAGAAATCAAAGAACCAAATACATGCTGTATATTACATTATATATTACCTTCTATGTTACACTGTTACATCATAGTTCACACTAGTTCACACTGCTAAATGTTAACTTGTTGAACACTGGCAGCTAGCCCAGTCTTTGGGTAGTCCTTGATTTGAAAATTGCTTGACCCATTCATTCAGTAACCCATTCATTTTCCTTCGGTTTAGTCTCTTATTTTAGAGGTCGCCACAGCGGAATGAACCGCCAACTATTCTGACATATGTTTTGCGCTGTGGATGCCCTTTCAGCAGCAACCCAGTGCTGGGAAACACCCATACACTCACATTCACACACACACACACTCATACACTACGGCCAATGAGTTAATCCAAATCACCTATAGCGCATGTCTTTGGACTATGGGGGAAAGCAGAGCACCCAGAGGAAACCCACGCCAACACGGGGAGAACATGCAAACTCCACACAGAAACGCCAACTGACCCAACCGGGACTCAAACCAGCGACCCTCCTGCTGTGAGGCGACGGTGCTAACCACCGAGCCACTGTGCCACCCAGTCAAAAGTAACTTCTTTTGCTAAATGAAATGTCACTCAGCATCAGGAAAGCTCTTTCTGATTCTGATTCTGATTCAGTATCGAATATATTGGTGTGGCACCTGCCAATGTGTCCCGCAATATCCCACAATACAGTGCAGTTCTGACCGTCGATGAAACAAAAGGCTTCTTGAAGGTGTTTGACCAACATTTTCCCCTTTTGATGGCCTTTCTAGTGAGACGTAAGCATTGTAGTAAGCAAATATTATTTATCATAGTTATCACTAAAGCTCTCTCTTTATTATTGTAGTTGATTAAATCCTTATGCTGCCTCCAGCGTCTTTGCCTGTTAGGGCAGTGACGCAAAAATTCAGCAGCCTAAGCTTTCGGACATTGCCAACATCACTTACAGTCGTACATATTAAAGAACAGAGCTTAGTTCAAATACATTTATTATGAAATACAAACTGTGGATGCCTCACGGTGGCGCAGTGGGTAGCACGATCGCCTCACAGCAAGAAGGTCGCTGGTTCGAGCCTCGGCTGGGTCAGTTGGCGTTTCTGTGTGGAGTTTGCATGTTTTCCCCGTGTTGGCGTGGGTTTCCTCCGGGCGCTCCGGTTTCCCCCACAAGTCCAAACACATGCGCTATAGGTGAATTGGGTAAGCTAAGTTGGCGGTTCATTCCACTGTGGCGACCCCAGATTAATAAAGGAACTAAGCCGAAACGAAAATGAATGAATAAAGGAAACTGTGGATCATGATACATGCACATTAATGCCGTGGAGCATAAAGAGTGCTCTGGCTGTGTTATGTTTCTTTATGGCCTCCTGTCGTGTTCACGAATTTTTCGCGTAGTTCTCCACCAATTACCGTGCCAGTAATGTCTCCTGAAATCCCTGAAAGAGTTACGCGGCGATGTAGCTCAATGCCATCCTTCACTGTTATTTGTTTTCAGGATCATCGGGATTGTCCATTTCTGGAGAGCGAAGTTCAATTTCAGTTTGCTTGCTGGCCGTTTGCTGTAATGCTTCGACCTCTTCTTTACTGAACTGCCTGTGCAGCAGCACAATGACTGCAATGATGAAGAAGTAGGAACATCCACTTAAAGCCGTGGTCAGACTCAAGAAGATGACTCTGGAAATAGGAAACAAATATGTGTACACTGTACAAAGTGGTTCCCTTTCCCGAGGTACTCGCTCTGCGTCCGCAGTTTTGATTGCGTCATGTGTGAAATCAATCCACTAATGTTGCAGGACATCACCACGTAGTGTGATACAGTACGAGAGACGTCATACTCGGGGAACTATAAATATCTGAACCAAGCTATGATAGCTTCTGTATCTTCAGAAAGCATTCTGGGTCAAATTGTTTGTCTATTTGGAGTTGGACATTCTCATGGTTGGATTCCCACATGTTAAAGCATGATTGGACAATAAAACATGAGCTTTATCATTTGCTCTGCTCCAGCCGGGCTCTTTGAGGAGGATGCTCTGGCTCGAGCATACCACCAAGAAGGACAAACTACATCCAACAGGAGTAACTGTGGATGCAAGAAGAAGTGTTCTCAAAGAAATGTCCGGGTGCTAACCCGGATTTTGTCCAAAAAAACATAAAACTACAGCTGCCCAACTTATTGCAGAGTTAAATGTGCACCTCAACTCTCAGGGTTCCACCAAAACGGTTGGTCTGGAGCGTCATAGGGTCAATATGGTCACTCTTTGGTCACTCGTGCACATGCCAAAGGTCAGGTTCAATGGTGCCAGCAGCAAAAATCTTGGGCTGTAGACAAAGTGAGACATGTATTGTTCTCTGTTGAGTCCACCTTTACTGTATTTCACACATCCGGGAGAGTTACGGTGTGGAGAAGCCCCAAAGAAGCCTACCACCCAGACTG
>CAIGQW010049789.1:1704-12318 GCA_903798125.1 Danio choprae
AATATCATGGATAATGTAGTTTTTTCTGCACAATATCATGGTTAATGTAGTTTTTCTGCATAATATCATGGATAATGTAGTTTTTCTGCATAATATCATGGATAATGTAGTTTTTCTGCATAATATCATGGATAATGTACTTTTTCTGCATAATATCGTGGATAATGTAGTTTTTCTAAACAACATCATGAATAATGTAATTTTTATGCACAATTTTGTGGTTAAGGGAGTCTTTCTGTACAATCTAGCTGATCATGTATTTTTTCTGCACAACATCATGGGTAACGTAGATTTATGCAAAATACCTTAGATAATGCAGTTTTTATGCACAATATTGTGAATAATGTATATTTTCTGCTCAACATTATGGATATTGTAGTTTTTATGCACAATATCATGGATATTGTAGTTTTTATGCACATATTGTGGGTAATGTAGCTTTTCTGGTAATATCGTGGATGATGATGTTTTTAAGCACAATATCATGGAAAATGCAGTTTTTACACTTAAGATCATGGAAATGTTTTTTCTGCACAAGTTCCCCAATTAAACATGAGTTATAAGTTAAAACAATGTGACCAGATTGGTTGAATAAAAGCATATAGAAATTAATAACCTCAAATCTCACTACAGGTCCATGTTTAAAGATTTACCAAGCTATTGTTAAAAAAAATCTGTATTTCACATAGAGAAAATGAATGCCATCACGTACAAGTGTTGTTGTTTCGAATCCTGTAACCAGCTCAACCTTGACGATCATAACTGCATTATGAAAATGTAAACACTGAAATATAAATCACACATTTGACCTTTCCTTTCACCAGATGTCTCTCTTAACGTTACAAGCTACTCATCCAGCCACTGAATAACCCATAAATGCTCGTTATTTCGCTATTTAGCTGCTGATAAATGCCTTAATTGGTCACTCCAATAGACTCAAATGTTTATAAAGGCAAAGAGTGTTTTTATAAACATGTCGTGAGCAGATGAACGCACTCAAGTGTTTAATTTTGTATTCAAGAGCACTAAATGCACAGTAATTTTGTTCGCCGCTGATCATAAAGCGTTTGTTTATTTGCACACTTCACATAAACTCTTAGAAATAACTGGTTGAAACTGGTTCTGAGGGCCCTTCACTGGAATATCCTGTTTGACTCCCAGATGGTTTTATTCTTAAGGGATGTATACTGTGAAGCTCAGCATACTTGCTGGGGTGTTGGGTGTGGGTGGTGCGATCGGTAAGTGAAGAGCGTGGGGGGAGGGGGGATGGGTAAAGGCGAGGTTTGCGATTGGTAAGTGAGGAGGTTTGGCAGACCAGATTCACAAATGACCGTCAGACCTCAGAGAAACGTCAGATAAACAAAGTAGTTCTGGCAGGTTTAGACCGCATTACAGTTCCATATTACTACCCACCAGGGGTGCGTTTCCTGAAAACCATCGTTAGCCAACTAAGGTCGAAAGTTCCATCATCACAATTAAAGTTTTTGGCATTTCCCGAATTCGTCGTTCCGTTACTGGCTGTTTATACTACAGGGGCTGCTTTATGCTCGATTCTGATTGGCTGATGAACATTCTAAGGTGTGTAGTATTTTCATATAAACACACAGCTAAAGTAGTTTCATATCACTATGCTGAATGATTTCAGTTATATCCAGTGTAATGTTTGTATTTCTGAGAACGATTAACTGTTATTTAGCGGTTGTTATCTCTGAATCAGGGTTCTCACACTTCTTGAAACTACTTAAAAGTACTTGGATTTCAGACATATGGATTTAAGGCCTGGAAAGTACTTAAATTAAATTTGTTAATGGTTTTATTTCAACAATTTTTATCAATTGTCAAAAACAGGACAAAAAAAAATCTTATTCATTCATTTTCCTTCGGCTTACTTAGTCCCTTATTTATCAGGGGTAACCACAGTGGAATGAACCGCCAACTATTCCAACTAGCCGCAACCCAGTACTGGGAAACCACCATACACACTCATTCACACACACACACAAACACACACACACACACACACTACGGCCAATTTAGTTTATTCAATTCACCTATAGCGCAGGTGTTTAGACTGTGGGGGAAGGAAACCAGAGCACCCGGACAAAACCCACGCCAACACGGGGAAAACTCCAATTCCTAAACTTAAATCTTGTACAGTAATCAAAATTATTTTATCAATACTTCAGAAACTGCCTTTCAAATTATTAACAGCATTGACTTAGTTCTTTAAACATGACTAAAATACCTTTACTTGTTTGTCATGTGACCATTAAACACATTTAAATATATTAAAGATACATATATGGCGACACGGTGGCTCAGTGGTTAGCATTGTTGTCTCACAGCAAGAAGGTCACTGGTTCGAATCCCGGCTAGGCCAGTTGGCATTTCTGCCCGTGTTGGCCGTAGTGTGTGTGTGTGTGTGTGTGTGTGTGTGTGTGTGTGTGTGAGAGAGAGAGAGAGAGAGAGAGAGAGAGAGAGTGTATGGGTGTTTCCCAGCACTAGGTTGCAGCTGGAAGGGAATCCGTGTGTAAAACATATGCTGGAATAGTTGGCGGTTCATTCCACTGTGGCAACCCTTGATAACTAAGGGACTGAGGCGAAGGAAAATGAATGAATGAAATGTACAAATGTAAACAAAGATATGATATTTCAGCTTTGAAATACAAATTAAAATCAGACAGCATATCTAGTCAATATAGTAGCGGCAAAATTGAATCCTAGCAATAGCAAATCCCCCAAACTAACTTCACACTTCGTCATCAATGATCAGAGAGCTCGTACCGTCTAATGACAGTGTTAAATTGGTGATCCGGAGGTGTGGATTGGGGATTGGTGCAGGACACACGTCTTTCCCCAGCTCTGGGATCTCAGGCAGTGTGAACACGATCTCATATCGATGCTGCGTTTTCAGAAAGCCCACCTGAGGACATAGAGAAGAGTTATGGGGTTATGAATGTTAGTTTATTGCTTTAGTCACAATATCGTGGATAATGTATGTTTTTTTTGTGCAACAATGGATATTGCCACTTCCTGATTCCACCTTAAGTCGCTAGAGAAGCAGTGAGTGTTGAGAGGTTTTGTGTCCCTAAGCTGCAACCTCAAGGTAGGGTCACACCCCTGTTCAGTTCATGGTTCACTCCAATCTCCGCCCACTCAATCTCTGGCAAATCAGGACTGCCTCAAAGGCTTTATTAACGGCACCTGTGCCCGCAGTTTGCCCTTTCTGGCTGCACATGGCTGAACTGTGCAAAGGACTGAATCTGGTTTCTGTTGTTGTTTTCCTGTGTGTGCGCGTATCTGACCATGTAAGTGGCTCTTGTATGATTTAAGTTGACTTAAGTGCTCATATGTTTCATGTTTGCCATATTTTCTATTTAGTTATGTACTTTGTTTGATGGTAGACTGAAGCATTGTATTTCTGTTATTTCCTTGCTGATTACTAAAACATTGTGTGGTTTCTGCAAGGAAATAACATAAATACACACACACACACACCTGTTGCGTATTGCGTTAAGGCTGATTATTGCGTTGTAGCGTGGCGTGTAGTGATATAGAGTTGTTGCGTGTGCCGTGGCGGTCAACAAAATATACGGCTACCCCACTCTCTTCTCTCTTCCTAACACCTGTGTGAGTGTGTACGCGCTTTATTTGCTCTAGCAGGTGCCAGGTATGCCCAGGTGACCAAAACGTAATGCGTCACTTGTGAAACCCAAACCAATCGATAAACAAATAAACATGATCATTAAATGCAACATAATATGGCTCCTATTAGTACTGCACGATTAATCGAAAAAAAGATCGCAACCTCGATTTTTTTTTTTTGCCACACTATTTCAATTTTATTTTGTTTTTACACATCATTATACACACTAACAAGCACTACATTGCTGCAGATATTAAATATACAAATTAAAAGCATATGTCTAGAAAAACAAACAAACAAACAAACAAACAAACAAACAAAAAATGCTCCTCCTGTTTTGGTTAGTGGTCAGATTTTCAAAAGTGGATTTTATCATCATACTGAATACAAAATATCTGGATCTTACTGTAAAGTGACACCAAAAATATCTATTAAAATAATATTATTAGGCCTCACAGTGGCGCAGTGGGTAGCACGTTCGCCTCACAGCAAGAAGGTCGCTGATCGCTGGTTCGAGCCTCGGCTGGGTCAGTTGGCGTTTCTGTGTGGAGTTTGCATGTTCTCCCTGTGTTGGCGTGGGTTTCCTCCGGGTGCTCCGGTTTCCCCCACAAGTCCAAAGACATGCGGTACAGGTGAATTGGGTAAGCTAAATTGTCCGTAGTGCATGAGTGTGAATGGGTGTGTATGGATGTTTCCCAGAGATGGGTTGCAGCTGGAAGGGCATCCGCTGTGTAAAACATATGCTGGATAAGTTAGCGGTTCATTCCGCTGTGGCGACCCCAGATTAATAAAGGGACTAAGCCGAAATGAAAATGAAGGCTTCCAGATTTTAAAAGAGTACCCCAACAATGACTGAAGCCACAAAAATTAGAGGGTCCACTAAATGCCATAACATATTTTGGCCAAAAATTTGATACATCTCTAATATCAACACACTTCTAGATTCCCATTGTTGCACATTTCTGCTGTGTGATTGGCTCTTAGCTCAATATAGAGTAAAAAAGCCCAGAGCGTTTCATTGCTATTGTCATCAATTTTAATCGCGATTTGATATAATATCGTTTAACGGCCCAGCCCTAAGTCAGATTAATTGTTCATCTGTCTATGAAATGTAACTTTTATGTTATTCTGATGGCCAAAAGCAATGAGGAGAGCTGAAAAAGTGGAGAAGCCGACAGAAGTGATGCCAGGAAACTGCATCTGTGTCTCCGTGACGGATGACAGAATCCAATAATGTCTTATCAGCGCAGGGTCTCATAAAAACCACAATAATCAAACAGATGAGAGACGGTCCAGAAGTCCAGCTGCTTATAAACTGCTCTACTGCCTCCATTTATATACAAACAAAAAGTGTTAAATTAAAATCTAATTTGACCTCCAAAAGCAAAACTTCAGTGTTATTCATCCCTGAACAGAAATCGCATCAAATTATCTATTAATACAAATAATCTATATCTATAAATAATCAAATTATCCATTAATACAACAATCACAAGAAAAACTCGTTCTTTCAAAATATTGCCTCAGTGATCATGATTTAGTAAGAAAGAAAGAAAGACATATTAAATTAAAGCTGCAAGCAGCAATGAAAGGGACCTCGCACTCGGGCTCACCACCGCCCGGTGGCCTCAGGATGACAGGGAACAGCGGACAATAATAATTTAAGCCGATATATATTAAAATACCTGAGAAAATCACCGATTTATGCCAAACTTCCTTCTGTCAGCAGGTGGCGATATGATCAATATTGGCATGTAGATGTCTTCAGGAGAGGAATCTCAATGAACCTGTGCATTTTCAGGCAGATCAGATATTGTTTGGTTGAGTTATAAGTGCTTCCTCCTCCATGGCGAAGCATTGCACTTTCTCAGTCCGCCACAGACACGCCCCTCGGCGAAAACTCTAGATCTTCACAATTTAACATTGCCAAGGCCTTTAGATGACAATACCCAATTCTGGTGTTGATCTGATGAATTCCCTAGGAGGAGGAGTTCAAATACCACGCCTGGAAATGGCAAAAACTGCACTTTTTCGGCAGAGGAAGTTAAAAATATCCGACTTCCTGTTGGGTTTGAGATTTTGCTCCAAGAGACTTTTTTGTAGGTTTTGGCATGTTTGATGTGTGTGCCAATTTTCGTTTGTGTGTGTGAAACGTAGCTCGGGGGCCAGTCCGTCAAAAGTGCATAGGTGGCGCTGTCGAGTCAATTTGCCACACGCACTTCTGAAACCTATAACAGACATAAATTTTCGCCACTTCTGGGGCGTGTGCAAAGTTTGGTGAGTTTGAGCATGTTTAGACCCTCAAAATCATCATTCATTCCGGAGAAGAATAAACACAATTTCAATAGGGCCTTTGCACCGTAGGTGCTCGCTCCCTAAAAATCCAGGGCTTTTGAACAAAGAATATTTCAACACTGTGACATGAATCAAATAAATGTAAAACGTTAAATCATTAATTCTTTAATCTAAATGACTAATTGCAAAATATGTGTACACCGTCCACTCCATGAGAAATTATAAATCCACTAAATTCATTTGACTTACTTTTAAATAAACACATATTGTGTATAATTGTACTTCTAATATTAATTATATGTATTGTCTGTTTTTATTCCTTTCTGCTGTCAATCATTGTATGTTTTATTACTTTAATTATGCAAATAATTTTCATATTTTATACACTAGTTTAAAATGCTTTGGCAAAACTGTAAATAAATGTCATGCCAATAAAGCAAATTATATATATATATATAATGTATGTATGCATGTATGTAGAGTCAAGCCCGAAATTTATATAAACTTGCTTTTATTCAACCAGCAAGTTCTTTTTTTTATTATTGGAAATGACACAGGCTTCTCCCAAAAGATAATTAGATGATGTACAAGAGGCATCATTGTGGGGGTAAAAATATTTCTCGGCTTTTATTTACCTTTAAACAAAAAGTGGCATGCCCAAAATTATTCATACCTTTTGCAAACGGTCACAGTCTATGGAAATATCCAAAGTTCTATACCGTTCCAGATAGTCCAAGCTGTTCTAAAGCATCCTAATGACCCTGATTCACTGGGGACAGCTGTTTTAATCGACTCAACAGGTGAAAAACAGGAGCTCCCTGTGGTTGGTTTGTGGACAGTCATGACTAAGACAAAGGAGCTAAGTGAGGACCTTCGGCTGTGCATTATGGCTGCTCATTAAGTCAGGAAAGGGCTATAAGACCATATTTAAATATTTTATGTTTCAGTGGCTATAGTGCAAAGCATTTTTTTTTTTTAAATACAAGATGTTCAGCGGACATAGTCGGAAGCCGAAAGTGACACCTGTGCTGGCCAGGAGGATAGTGAGAGAGGTAAAAAAGAATCCAAAGATCCCCACCAAGGCCATCCTGATGAATCTGAGCATCTGCTGATGGCAAAATCTAAAGGCAGACAGTCCATGCATACTGCACACTGCTGGGTTTCACTGATGCAGACCAAGGAGGACACCACTTCTCCAGAGAAGGCACACAAAAGCTAGCTTGGCCTATGCAAATGCTCATCTGGACAAAGGTGGCTTCTGGTCTTCTGGTTTATGGTCAGATGAAACAAAAAGTTAATTGTTTGGCCACTTCATCTGGCGTAAAAAAAAGAAAAGCCTATAACACCATCCCTAGTGTAAAACACTGTGGTGGGAACCTAATGTTTTGCAGCCGGTGGACCACGGAGCCTAATCACAGTATTCAGCACTATGAAAAAGGAGCAATACATCAAAATTCTCAACAACAACAACATCAGGCTGTCTGCAGAGAAACTTGGCCTTGGGCACCAGTGGACATTTCAGCACGACAAGGGCCAAAGACACACAGCAAATATGGCGAAGAAATGCTTAGCAGACAAAAATATTAACGTTCTGCAGTGGCCTAGCCAGAGTCCTAACTTAAACCCAGTTGAGAATCTGTAGAGGGAGCTAAAAGATCAAGGTGATGGCAAGGAGACCCTCCAACCTGAAAGAGTTGGAGCTCATCGCTACAGATGAATGGACAAAAATACCTGTGGACACAAGCAAATAGCTGGTCAGCGAATTATAGGATGCGTTTGATTGCTGTAATAGCCAATAAAGGCTTTTCTATTAATTATTGTAATTAATTATATTATATAGTAATTATATTACTAATTTTTGCCACGTTTTGTTCTAATGTAAATAAATATTTTTTTTCCCACAATGATGCCTCATGCCTCGTCTTATTATCTTTTTGGGAGAAGCCCGTGTTATTTCCGGTCAAAAAACAACCCCCCCCCCAAAAAAACGTACTGGTTGAATAAATGTAACGTTAAGTCAGAATTTGCCAGGGGTATAAATAATTTCAGGCTTGACAGTATATAAACCAAACATAATACATTTTTAAGGCACCAAATGTTTATGAATTCTTCTACATTATTGGTAGACGAGTGAGAGAGAGAGAGAGACATCTGTGATGAATACGGCTCAGAAAATGACACCCGCTGTGGGCTGAATGTAATGTTTGTGTATCTTGTCTGGTAGATATTTGCGAGTAGGAGGAACACAAACACTGACTCTCTGTGAGATCAAATATGTTCAGAAAGTCACTGCTCTCACAATAACAACAAATAACTTGTATCGAAGCTATTTAAACATGTTAAGAGTCAACACGACATCAAAACAGACCCGTTTCATTTCATAATACACGCGTCCTTTTGAAACAATAACACAATGAAATAAGCACTTAGTCACGAAAGCAATGCTAATATAATAATTTTAAAAAACTATATATTTGTAATAGAAAATAAACACTAGATTGTTTAACATACAATATTTTAATCAGCACAAATAGACCAATATTAATGAAAGATCACTTAAGATGGTCTATTTATTAGCAAGTACGACTGAATTAGCCACTAAACTGACAAAACATAAAATTGTTACGTTTCCTTGTGAGATCGGGCTGGATAAAACCAAAGTCCCTTTTAAGGCAAGTCATTTCGCTCGGCAGCCATCTTTGAAACGCCCCTCGGTCAGTATGCTCAGGCATTTTGTCTGCATGGGGAAACATCAAACTCTCTAAAATTACTTGCCAAGCTTACGATTACATTTCATATCAGGAATCGCCAATAAAATTAAACATCAACTGTCTCTTTAGTTTAATATCTAAATTAAATCACACAAAATCTACATGTCTGGTCTGAGCCCCTCCCCCTGAGAATCATCAGTCTATAGAGATCGATGATTGGCTCCTGTACTAGAAGGTGGGGCTTCATTCGCCATATTGACGTTTTTCCCCATTCAAAACTATAGGAGTGACACGTCTTGTATATTCTATAGTCTTTGATCAAACAAGCCCCATTTATGCACATTTTTAAGCCTCAAATGGACAAAAAAGGTCTAACTGAGCTTCAGTTGATTTGAAAAGCATCAGTGTCCTTGTGCAGATGCTCCGACATGCTGACCTACACTGCTCACGTGTGCTTCAGATCTGTCTGGTTATTTCCTGATCCTGTTTTCCCTCTTCAAACCACCAGAAACAGCTGGAGAGGCTCCTGGCACCAGTTCTGTCGCTGTTATTTCACATAATAATGAGTGAAAATGAGCACCGTGACAGAAGGGAAAGAAACTGAGCTGAGAAACGAACTCAATGTTCCTCCTGTAGTACGAAGTCATGTTGAGACTAAACTAATGAAGCTAATGAAGCTATGCACATTTTCCCAACCCCTCATGATGCTTTGCGTGAATTATAGGAGTACTTTTCTTTTCTTTATTCATTTAAAACCTGTTTGGACACATTTTAATATATTTTTTAATCATTTAGATTCTTTGTTTTAATTATTTATACTTGCTCCTTTTATATTTGTTTACGTAAAGCACTTTGAATAACCATTATAGTTATCGTGCTTATCGTGAAAGGCCTTTTATGGTACTAGTATTCAGCTTAAAATGACATTTAAAGGCTTAATTAGGCAAGTTAGGGTAATCAGGCAAATTATTGTATAACGATGGTTTGTTCTGTAGACAATCGGAAAAAAAATATTGCTTAATGGGGCGAATAATATTGACCTTAAAATGGATTTAAAAAAATGAAAAACTGCAAACTAAGTGAAAACTACCTAATAGTTAAACTAATGAAATTGGCCTGTCTTTGCAACATTTACACCAGACACATTCTTACAATCACTCCAGATCCCGTAAAAGAAACATTGTGCATTTATGGTGCTTCACACAGGTGAGTGGGCTTGACAAACCACCTGTAGAAACTCTTCTCTCTATAAATAAATAAATAATAATAAATAAAAAAAACACTCCCCACCCCGACTCTAGCACTTAATTATCTGAGCACAAAACAGTTCCATGTATAATTAGCACATGCAAAGTCACATGCAAAAACAATGTGGCTATAATTCGCTCTGACCTTAACCAGGAAGTTGCCATTGGACTCTGGTATCACCATGACAACGGAGTCATGCAGTTTTTCGTCAAAGTGCACATGCGAGTGAGCGGCAGATGCAGAGTCCTCAGCGAAGCGAACACCGCCCGTCTTTGAAGAGACTGCAGGGGAAACAAAAAGCAGAGACTTACAGCTGCGCTAATTACACACACACACACACGCACGCCCACACGCACGCCCACACACACACACACACACGTTTAGCGTTTTACCTTGCAATAATTATTCAAATCAAATCCGCCCCATCTGACACCTGAAAACCCTCAAAGACCTTCAGTCTGGAGCTTTCCATTTCTGCAGTCAGTAACTTTATTCATACTGATTTGGGATTTAAAGGGATAGTTCAAAAACATATCACAGTAAACAGCACCATGAAAAAGGAGCAATACGTCAAAATTCAACAACAACAACAACATCAGGCTGTCTGCAGAGAAATTTGTGGACATGTCAGCACAATAACGACCCAAAACACACAGCAAATATGCTAAAGAAATGCTTAGCAGACAAAAATATTAACGTTCTGCAGTGGCCTAG
>CAIGQW010049795.1:4637-21316 GCA_903798125.1 Danio choprae
GACAGACAGACAGACAGACAGACAGACAGACAGACAGACAGACAGACTGACAGACAGACAGACTGACAGACAGACAGACAGACTGACAGACTGACAGACTGACAGACTGACTGACTGATTGATTGATAGATTCATTGATAGATGATGGATGGATTTATAGATAGATGGATGGATTTATAGATAGATGGATGGATAGACTGATTGATTGATAGATAGATGGATGGATAGACTGATTGATTGATAGATAGATGGATGGATAGACTGATTGATTGATAGATAGATGGATGGATAGACTGATTGATTGATAGATAGATGGATGGATAGACTGATTGATTGATAGATAGATGGATGGATAGACTGATTGATTGATAGATAGATGGATGGATAGACTGATTGATTGATAGATAGATGGATGGATAGACTGATTGATTGATAGATAGATAGATAGATAGATAGATAGATAGATAGATAGATAGATAGATAGATAGATAGATAGATAGATAGACTGACTGATTCATTGATTGATTGATAGACATAGATGGATGGATAGATAGATGGATGGATTTATAGGTAGATGGATGGATTTATAGATAGATGGATGGATAGATAGATGGATACACTGATTGATATATAGATAGACTGACTGACTGATTAATTGATTAATTGATAGACATATAGATGAATGGATAGACGGATGGATGGATTTATAGATAGATAGATAAATGGATAGATAGATGGATGGATAGACTGATTGATTGATAGACATATAGATAGATAGACAGATAGATGATAGATAGATAGATGGATGGATGGATTGACTGACTGATTCATTGAATGATTGATTGATAGACATATAGATATAAAGATAGACAGACTGATTGAGTGATAGACAGACAGATTGATAGAGATGTATAGATTGATAGACAGACAGACAGACTGACTGACTCATTGATAGATAGATGGATAGACTGACTGATTCATTGATTGATAGACAGATAGATATATAGATAGATAGACCGACAGACAGACTGACTGATTCATTGATAGATAGATAGATAGATAGACTGATTCACTGATTGATTGATAGATAGATAGATGGATATACTGACTGACTGATTTATTGATTGATTGACAGATAGATAGATAGACTGACTGACTGATTCATTGATTGATTGATTGACAGATAGATAGATATTTATTTTTTCCATGAGCTTGAAATCATAATTCTTCGAGTCTCGAGAATGATCGAGTCTCGCCAATATACCACAAAATAATAATTTCATAAATTAACATATGTGTGTGTGTGTGTGTGTGTGTGTTTTCCTTCGTCCAGCTTCAACCGTCTGGATCTCCCTCCGTACCGAAGCTACGAGCAGCTGAAGGAGAAGCTGATGTTCGCCATCGAGGAGACCGAGGGCTTCGGCCAGGAGTGATGCTCTAGCACAGGTGCATCATGGGAAACGTGGTTCTGCACTCACCTGTGTTCATTTCGGAGGACGTGCATGCGTGCGTGAGTGTGTGTGTGTCTGTGTGTGTGTGTGTGTGTTCCACAGATGCTCAGAGAGTCAGTGATTGGGTCTGTGCGCGCGTGCGTGCGTGTGTGTGTGTGTTTTTCTGTTCACTGCCCTGCGACGGGTTTCCTCGTGCCTTCTTTCCTCACCGGCGTCAAAAAAGCCACACAAATCTAAAGTGAGCTGTGAATCAGCAGGACTGGAGGACTCATTTACACTCATCCACCAATCACACGCTTCATCTCCAAATCACAAGAAGAATCAACAACATGCACTTTGCATAAAACTTTATATGTAGGATCATTTGCAGGGCTCAAATTGCCATATTTTCCACAAGTCTTGTTTGACATTTTAAAAACCATAATAAAGTAATGTAATGTTTGTTTATTCTTTAATGATTTGACTAATAATTATTCTTGCTAATTAATAGGAAATATAGACAATAATTATAATAATCATGTATAATAATAACAATAATAATATTAATGTGTATGAACAGTTAATATTAACAATAATAAAATTAAATGTTTGGATAATTCTTTTGTCAAACATGTTGTTGTTATAATTCTTTATCATTTGTTTTTATTCTCCAGACGTTCTTGTTACTGTTGTTTATTTTCGTTTCTTTTGGTTTAGCATAAATAATATAGTGTTAATACTTTTAAAAACTAATAAATAAGCATGTTTTTAATGATTTGACAGAATATTGTTTTGCAAATTTGATTATTCATTGATTCATTTTCCTTCAGATTAGGCCCTTTAATTTAACAGCGTAATGAACCGCCAACTATTCTAGCATATGTTTTACACAGCGGATGCCCTTCCAGCTGCAACCCAGTATTGGGAAACAGCCTTACACACTCACATTCACATACACCACGGCCAATTTAGATCATCCAATTCACCTATAGCGCATGTGTTTGGACATGTGGGGGAAACCGGAGCACCCGGAGGAAACCCACACCAACACAGGGAGAACATGCAAACTCCACACAGAAATGGCAACTGGCTCAGCCAGGACTCAAACCAGCGACCTTCTTGCTGTGAGGCAACCGTGCTAACCACTGAGTCACTGTGCCGCCCCAAATTTGATTAATTCATAGGAAAATAGGTGGCAATAATAATAATAATCATGTATAATAATAACAATTTGGGTATTAATAATTAATATTAACAATAACAGAAATGAAGCTTTGTGTAATTCTTTTGTCAAACTGGCAAAAACATTATTATTGTTATTATTGTTGCTATTATTATTATTATTTTTGTTGTAATTATTATTATTATTTTTTTTTTGTTGTAATTATTATTATTATTTTCAAGAATTTGCCTCATATACTGTATTTTATAATTATTTTAGTTTATTCCCCAAAGGTTTTGTTATTGTAACAGAATCTGAACCTGCTTTTATGTTGTTGATCTAAACCAAAAATAAACATTTACTAAATTATTAATTCCAAAAATCATCTTTTTCTACAGGAAATGCGTCGTTTTTACATAATTGCCGACCGCTTTTGTCCACATTATGCTTCTCGAGTGTTTTATAGTTTTATAGTGACCTTAAAATTAAACATGTTTATGTATAGTTCTTAATTAATAATACAAATATATAATAACTAATATAACTAATTCTTTATTTTTATATACATGAATAAACATATTATTCATATTTATAATGAATAAACATATATAACAATAAAATAAACCTGTAAATGCATATAAAATTGCTGTAGCGACATGTGATACACTACATATGCCTCAAAATTATTCTGATAATAATAATAAACTCGAGCTAGTGTTATTTCTGTTGATTTGGAGATGAAACACAGGCGTGAGTGATGTTCCTCCACTGATCTGGGGTCAGTCTAGAGCTGAAACTGTAGCTCTCGTCCTTCATCTCTCTATTGTCTGATTTCTGAAGCGTCATCATCTGTGTGTGTGTGTGTGTGTGTGTGTGTGTGAGTGCAGTATTTCTGATGGATCCAGCGCTCTAGTTCTATAGAGCGCCTGCTTTTAACTCCTCTTTTTAAGTATTCAGACTGTAGTTTGTTTCATATTTCATCCATTATTGAAGCGATGCTAGTCTAAACCACTGGAAGGGCCTAAAAGCCACAATTATACGGGCACACCTCAAAATAAAAGTACAAAGAATTTTAAATTAATTTAATTGAAAATGAAAGAGTATAATCTACATCAGTGTTTCTCAACCGCGTTCTTGGAGGACCACCAGCACTGCATGTTTTGGATGTCTCCTTTGTCTGTCACACTCATTACAGGTCTTTCAGTGCCTGTTAAAGGTGCTGTATGTAAGTTTTTGACTCTTCTAAAGCATAAAAATACCATTATATGTGTGCAGATATTTCAGAAACATGCTAAGTGGACATACTTGTTTGTCTGAAACACAATGCTGAGGTCAGATATTCTGCTTTGAATATGTGAGTTACGTGCCAGAACGGCTGTCTTTGTTTTGGTGCCTTTAACCCGCCCGCTGCCAGTTTAGCCAATTATATTTCAGCACTCCGGGTTGCCTTTGTGGAAAATAGTGCATTTCATTCATTCAGTCAGGAAGACTCTGAGTGTGCGTCCGTGACCGAAATGCGATCTCCGGTGGACAGTAGCAGACTCCGAAATGAGACGCAGATTCAGAGTTCCACATGAGGTTATTAATTAGCAAATAATACAAATATCATGAACGTAAACATTAGGTGAGCAGGTTACATTATAACCCCGTGTCCTAACAACACGCTACATGATGAAATACGCATTGATAAGCAATTTGGCTGTTTGCACCAGACGAAACACGACAGAAATGTAAATACAGCCATTCAGAAGCACAGAATAGTGCACGCACTGCACTCCAGCGAAATGGTAAGGTTTATAATCTAATTAATACATATTAAACCTCTTTAACATTATTAAATGTAGATGCCGAATCACTGATATGTGTTGGTTTGCACTGAGTCACAGTTCTGAAGTTCAATTTCAGACGGTTTATTTTATTCTCCAGATCTGAGGTGAACTATCTGCTGCTGCTTTCAGTAGTACGGCAATAAATGTCATGTGAAATGGCACTCAAACTCACATTATTAGCATTTAGCACTGAATAAAGCACATGAGGTAAACATTGTCAGCTTATCCTGTTGTTCAGCTGCAGGTAATAGAAGCCGTTTCTAATATACCAATTTCAGGTGTTGGTTAAGACAAAATATCCTTTTAATATGGAAAATATTCCTTCTATCACATGTCATTGCTTTTAGTTAGAACACGACTTATATCAGCCTTAAATCAGCCTTTAGGCTCGATAGTCAGACTCGCTCCTGTTAATGTCGTCAATCTGGCAACCTGCGCTTGCATGTGTTTTGAACCAGGCGTGCAATACCTAGTTCAACCACTGGGTGTCAAACTTGCATACTGCACCTGTAATGAGCTGATGATCTGAATCAGGTGTGTTTGGTTAAGGAGACATGGAAAGTATGTAAAGCTGGTGGTCCTCTAGGAACGTGGTTGAGAAACACTGATATACATGAACTGCACTTAACTGAACATCGGAAATTTTCCAATTAAAAAAAATATTTTTGGGATGCGCCGGTGCATTGCATTATGGGTAATAATATCAAGACTAACACATATGACCCTTCGATTTTTCTAAGAGCAAATAAATCAACACCAAATATTTATTGAAATGCGTGTTTTAATCCAAACGAGCCTGTGGAAATGAGTTTAACCCCTGGGGAGATGGTCTCTTTTTGTTTTCTTTCCGACTGATCGGTGTAAAGCGAGCGGTCCTGTACATGTGTGAATATATCCTCTCCTCTGTCCAGATCAACCCATGATTTTAGTATCAGAGCAGAAACTCTTTATTTACTAGAGCTGATTTGTATGTATAGTCAAATGTGAAGAGATGTTGAGCAGTTGAATAAATAATTCTATGGGAAACGGCTTGTGTTTGCTGCCTTTCTGTTCGCAACGAGCACAAACAAGTGCATTTCAGTGGCTAAATATACGTCAGTGAATGCTAATTTGTGCTACAAACATGCTAATGCTTATTAAAATATTTAAAAATTCAGGCCTAGGCTTGAAAGATGTTAGCAACATGCTAATTTGGGCTAGCTATATGTTAAAAACCTGATGGTAGCTAACATTAACTGGGTGAAATTAAGCTAATTGTAATTCTTGTAAACTATGCTAAAATTAGCTAAATGCTAACAACTAGCGTTATGTTAGCTTTTAGAAATCTGATTGCGAAATGGTTGTTGACGATATGTATTCATTCATGTTAAATTAAATTGTTAAAACAATGGTAATTCATGTATAAAAACTGTGATAATATCTTGTTAGCATGAATTAGCATGTTTGGTAACATTACATTGGTGTGCTGTTAGAAACATGCTAGCAATGTATTCATGTTAAGATTGTTAAACATTAGCAACATGCTATTTTTAAAAACAATTGTAATTTATGATGTCAATTGCTAATTACTTCTTAATTAGCATGAAGCACATTAAGTTGTTAACTATGTTAACATGTTAACTATAAAACCATATTAGCATTAATATTTATTAACATTATAAAACGCTAGACACACGTTAGCAGTGGCTTAGTGTTTGGATTGTGTTTAAGATTAGAATCATGCTAACAATATGTTAGCACTGTTAAGCAGGTTAAATTGTGAGATTACAGTAGGACTGTTAAAAATCTTACGCGCATAATTGTAATTTATGTTAGCTAGCATAAACTAACATGGTTTTAGCATAGTTATGTTAGAAACCTGATGGCAGAGTGGTTGTTGACAATATGCTATTGCTAAAAATGTTAAGTGTTAGAAAACATGCTATAGGAATTTATGTTAGAAACATTATAAAAACTATGCTAATTCATGTTTTAAAAATGTGATATTCTATTTTTGCATGAATTAGCATATGTGGTAACATTACAATGTTGTACTGTTAGAAACATGCTAGCAACATATTCATGTTGGA
Source organism: Danio choprae (assembly GCA_903798125.1). Taxonomy (NCBI): domain Eukaryota; kingdom Metazoa; phylum Chordata; class Actinopteri; order Cypriniformes; family Danionidae; genus Danio; species Danio choprae. Next base: position 11,128 of record CAIGQW010049795.1, read on the forward strand.
ATTGTGTTGAACATTAGCAATATGCTAATTCAAGCTAACCAGGTGTTAATGAAACTACGCTAGGAAACAAGCAAGCAACTAAATAATTACCGCTAGGATTCCGCTAAACATTACCTAATTAGGGAGCGAGCACCTACGGTGTGTAGGCCCTATTGGAATGGTGCTGTTTATTCTTCTCCGGAATGAATCGTGATTTTGAGGGTCTAAACATGCTGGAAAACTCACCAAACTTTGCACACGGCCCAGAAGTGGCGAAAATTTACGTCTGTTATAGGTTTCGGAAGTGGGTGTGGCAAAATGACTCGACAGCGCCACCTATGCACATTTGACGGACTAGCCCCCGAGCTACGTTTCACGCACACGTACGAAAAATGGCACACACATCAAACATGCCAAAACCTAAAAAAAAGTCTCTTGGAGCGAAATGTCAAACCCAACAGGAAGTCGGATATTTTTAACTTCCTCTGCCGAAAAGTGCAGCTTTTGCCATTTCCAGGCGTGGTATTTGAACTCCTCCTCCTAGAGAATTCATCAGATCAACACCAGAATTGGGTATTGTCATCTAAAGGCCTTGGCGATGTTAAATTGAGATCTAGAGTTTTCATCGACGGGCGTGTCTGTGGCGGCCTCTCAAACTTTGAGGCTTCGCCACGAAACAGGAAGTTGTTATAACTCAGGCATACATTGTCTGATCTGACTCAAAATCCACATGTTTGATAACAGTCCTGACCTGAACACATTTACATGCCAATAACCAGATACAGATATAGCGCCACCTGCTGGCAACAGGAAGTGACATGTTTTACAGTGTAACAAACTCCTCCTACAAACTTTATCACATCGAATCCATGTTTTATTAGTTTAGTCCAAAGGCCTTTGTGATGTTAAATGGTGAAGATCTAGAGTTTTCGCCGAGGGGCGTGTCCGTGGCGGACTGAGAAAGTGCAATGCTTAACCATGGAGGAGGAAGCACTTATAACTCTACCAAACAATATCTGATCTGCCTGAAAATGCACAGCTTCGATGAGATTCCTCTCCTGAAGACATCTACATGCCATTATTGAGTCTCAGTCATAGCACCACCTGCTGACAGAAGGAAGTTTGGCTTAAATCTGTGATTTTTTTTTTTTTTTTTTTCTTTCTTCTTTTTTCTCAGGTATTTGAATATATATATCGGCTTAAATTATTATTGTCCGCTGTTCTGTCATCCTGAGATCACCGGGTGGCGGTGAGCCTGGTGCGAGGTCCCTTTCATCGCTGCTTGCAGCTTTAATTTTGTATTTATAATGGGATGATTTATGGACAAGCCCTTCCAACGAAACACAAAGACTTCCAGACTTGGGGAAAATCAGCTCGTTGTTTTATTATTATATTGATTAGCTTCAGTTCATCTCAACAAATGAGAAAAATGAATTCATTATTGTACAATGATGTTTTAATATAAAACAAACCTAGTATTGCACATCAGCACCGGAGATGTGAACCCGTGACTGATGCTGTGTGTGAGACATATGAGGGCATACATTTATACCTATAAGCAGGGTGCGAATTACAGGGTGGTTTGGGGGGGGTCTGACCCCCCTAATTAACGCTTGATCCCTCCTGAAGGACATCAAACCAACATGTGAGGGTGGGGGGGGGGGGGTCTACCCTTTAATAGTTTTCTCTGATCTGTATCTTAAATAATATTGGTAATTAAAGCAATAGATAACTTCAATATACATTTGACCACCCCTATAATGGTTTGTACCACTGTGAACGCATGTTTGCGCCAAAAATATTAATGAATCTGTTTGAAACTGGCATATCGAGAGCACCGACGGACCGTGTATGTGCTCACAAAACATGCTTCTCTAAAAAAGGCCTTTGTATTTGATCATACTCTGCCTCGCACATGGAAGTTGAACAGTAAAATAACAAATACGTGCAGTCTTTCATGGTCATCCATTAGTAGATGCTGGAAAGCAAACCTGTCGTTGTTTATTTAATATCACAAATGTCATTGAGAGCCACTCAATCTCCCTCAAAACACTGAAAACATCATTACAAGTTTGATCAATAAATTAGATGTAATTAAATTAAATATATTTAAATTTGGTTCATTAAGGCATATTACTAAACATAACCGAACCCCCCGATCGTCACTGTATAATTCACACCCTGCCTATAAGAGCCAGCGTGGGTCCAATTTACTCTATATAATGCTTGTCTTTTTGCGCTACTTGCTCGGCAATGACTTTCACTCGCTGAATGAGTGCTTAGAATAAATAAATAAAGTCATAATGTGTAAAAGAAGGTGATGTGTAGAGGTATCAGAACCACAAAATGCCATGAATGATGGAGTCCAATGGTGGGGAAATAAGTTATGAGTCAACATTAACCCTTGTGTGCTGTTGGGGGTGTTTTCATCCACTCTGGGGTGATTCTTGAGGCTTAATTTGGCCACAACTTTCTCTGTGTTTCAGCAAATGGAGAGATTTTTCCTGACAAATCTTATTTTGACACATATTTTGGGAAAATGCTTTGAAAATTGTCAAACTCAATACACTCTGGGCATATTTACTACTCTTTGGTTATGTTCGGGGCTGTTTTTGCCCCATTGACTTTCATTATAATCACATTTTTGATCGCATTGCCACGACAGCATGTAATCACATTCTTGATTGTTGCTGGGAACATTTACAATGTTCGCTTGTCTGAACAAAATCCTCTATGGAGCGATTGCAGGTTGTGCAGAATGCAGCTGTGAGGCTTTTAACCAGCACCAGTAGGAGGTCGCACATTCGCCCTGTGCTTGAGGCACTTCACTGGCTCCCTATTAGTTTTAGAGTTCGTTTTAAGATTCTGGTAATTACATATCGAGCTCTGCATGGTCAGGCACCCCTCTATATTCAAGATCTTATACATAGTCACTCATGCAGCCGGTCTCTGAGGTCTTCTGGCAAACACTTTTTAGACGTACCCAGAACACGTCTTAAGACTAAAGGTGAGCGTGCCTTCTGTTAGGGCTGGGCGATTTGGCCTAAAGGCAAAATCTCGATTAATTGGACATTTTAACTCCGATTAATGAACGATTATTGAATTTTTTTGCACTCAGAGTTCACTGACAAGTCTTACACAGTAAACCTGCACACATATTACAAGTGTGAGGTTTCTGAATGAAGGGTGCTTTGCTTGATCTTAAAATAATTGAAGGAAACACACACCATCTACCATCTATGAGTATTAAAACACAACTGACATTAAAACACACATTGCCTAAAACCAGCAGTCACTTTTTTTCTTATATAAAAAGGGAAACAGCTTGCACTTTTGGAAACAGAATCAATGATTTTCAATGTTTTTTATATTAAAAGCAGAACATAAGCAGCATCTCTTCTAGATAAAATAACTCTGGTGTATCCTGTAAATCATATTTTAAACAGTGCACTTCTTGCATCTTCTGTAAAATATTCATTCATTCATTTTCATTTCGGCTTAGTCCCTTTATTAATCTGGGGTCGCCACAGCGGAATGAACCGCCAACTTATCCAGCATATGTTTTACGCACCGGATGCCCTTCCAGCTGCAACCCATCACTGGGAAACATCCACACACTCTCATTCACACACATACACTACGGACAATTTAGCTTACCCAATTCACCTATACCGCATGTCTTTGGACTTGTGGGGGAAACCGGAGCACCCGGAGGAAACCCACGCCAACACGGGGAGAACATGCAAACTCCACACAGAAACTCCAACTGACCGAGCCAAGGCTCGAACCAGCGACCTTCTTGCTGTGAGGCGAACGTGCTACCCACTGCACCACCGTGAGGCCCTTCTGTAAAATATTTTAATGTAAATAATAATTTGAATGTAATGGATAATGTGCCGTCTCAAGGCATCTCTGGCGCAGCTTCCAATCATCGTCAGTGTAGTCAAAGTAAAGCTCAAGAATGGGTCCATCGTCCTACCTGACCAGAGATTAGATGTGGCTGCAAAGTGGCCGCAGAAGTTTAATCAGCTTCAGCCTTTAACAGAGCGGGGTCACGTGACTCCACCTGCAGTAGGGAAAATAATTGAAAAAATCGTCCAGGAAAAATTTGATTTCGATTACTTTTCGATTAATCGCCCAGCCCTACCCTTCTCTGTTGTGGCCCTAAGCCTCTGGAACTCTCTCCCTGGAGCACCGAGAACTCTGGGATCAGCTGAACTTTTTAAAAAGCATTTAAAGACGCATCTTTTAGGTCAAGCTTTTAATGAACAGTATGGTGAGCCGGTTTTACATCGGCGTTTCTGTACCTGTATTTTTACTTGTATTAATATGTTTTCTTTTATTGTAAATCACTCTGTGACTTAATGTCTATGAAAGGTGCTATATAAATACTTATTTGTTTAAATATAAATACTTATTTGTCATATTTACTGTTGATCATCAGTTGCAGCGCAAAAAAAGCTTAGTTTTTGGCTTTTGTATGGTGTGTGTGTGTGTGTGTGTGTATGTGTGTGTGTGTGTGTGTGTGTGTGTGTGTTTGTGGATGGGGGGGTGTGTGTGTGTGTGTGTGAGAGAGAGAGAGCACAGCTCAGCTCTCAGAACACCGTAAAGAATACACATAGTAAGTGTATTTCTGCACACGCACCATAATCTGCTGCTTTACTCCATTAAACTCCCTATAAGAGCCAGAAACATTGGTCTATCTAAAGGGTTAATGCTGCCAACTGATGATCACCAGTAACAATGACACACTTTACGTCTTCCCAACACTGAAAACCAGCAACAATCAAAAATGCGTGATTATATGCTGTCAGGGCTTTGCAATCAAAAAATGTGGTTATAATGGAAGTCAATGGGGCAAAAACAGCCACAAACAGAACGAAAGGCTAGTCGATTTGCACAATACACAAGGGTTAATAAGACAGCTCGGGTCAGATTTTGGCATTGATTTGAAATATGTCATTTAATTACGAGTTCGGCAAGTAGTTTTAGAGATTTCAGCCTTCCCCCATTCATTTAAATAGGACTTTGGTCTTGGATGAGCTGCCCAGGGGTGTTGCAAATATGGCTGCTGAGTGAACTGACATTTACATGTATTTATGTATGTATTATATCATATACGAGGTGTTTCTAGTGCAGTGTGTATGGGGGCAGGACAGTAAGTCTGACATTATTCTCTCTTCTGGCTGCCGTTATCAGTCTCACACTATTGTTTTCCACTTTCTGAAAGTCTTGATAACACCATCCTGGAGTTTTACTTTTGATATTTCAGCAAATATGATTGTAAAAGATTATTTGTTGTACTCTCCCATACACTGCGCTCTGAGTTTACCAACTATGACCACTTCTGCTGCGGAGAAACGCGCAAATGTGAAAAGGCTGCATAGAAAGTCAATGGAGCAGTTTGGATTGTGGCCTAAATACTCTCTGTCTCTATAGTTAATAGTAGCCAATAGTTAGTGTGTATGTGGTGTGATGTGAATGAGTGTGTGTTGTTGGTCAGTCTGTGGTCTGGAAGCACAGTGGTTCAGTGGTCATCAGTCTGTCCTCCTCCTCCTGCATGTCTGTGAGTGTGTTCTCATCCTGCAGTCCTTCATTTCTCTCCTCCTGCTCCTGTCCTCCATCCATTCCCATCATGCCTTGCTGCTGCGCCTCGCCCTCATGATCCTCACACTCCTCCTCCTCTGTTTCTCCACGTTCGTCACCATCCACACCAGGAGAATCAGAACCTGAAGGTAAATATACCTAGTCAGAATTATTAGCCTTTGTGTTAAATTAAATTTTTTCCCACAATTTCTGTTTAACGGAGAGAATATTAGGAGGGCAAATAAGTTTGATTTCATCTATATACACTCACAGGCCACTTTATTAGGTACACCTTATTAGTACCAGGTTGGACCCTCTTTTGCCTTCAGAACTGCCTTAATCCTTTGTGGCATAGATTCAACAAGGTACTGGAAAATTCCTCAGAGGATTTTGGTCCATATTGACATGATAGCATCACGCAGTTGCTGCAGATTTGTCAGCTGCGCATCCATGATGCGAATCTCCCGTTCCACCACATCCCAAAGGTGCTCTACTGGATTGAGCTCTGGGGACTGTGGAGGCCATTTGAGTACAGTGAACTCATTGTCATGTTCAAGAAACCAGTCTGAGATCATTCATGCTTTATGACATGGCGCGTTATCCTGCTGGAAGTAGCCATCAGAAGATGGGTACACTGTGGTCATAAAGGGATGGACATGGTCAGCAACAATACTCAGGTAGGCTGTGGCGTTGACATGGTGCTCAATTGGTACTAATGGGCCCAAAGTGTGCCAAAAAAATATCGCCCACACCATTACACACCACCAGCAGCCTGAACTGTTGATACAAGGCAGGATGGGTTCATGCTTTCATGTTGTTGATGCCAAATTCTGACCCTACCATCCGAATGGCGCAGCAAAAACGGAGACTCATCAGACCAGGCAACGTTTATCCAATCTTCTATTGTCCAGTGTTGGTGAGCCTGTGCAAATTGTAGCCTCAGTTTCCTGTTCTTAGCTGACAGGAGTGGCACCCGGTGTGGTCTTCTGCTGCTGTAGCCCATCCGCCTCAAGGTTGGACGTGTTGTGTGTTCAGAGATGCTCTTCTGCAGACCTCAGATGTAATGATTGGTTATTTGAGTTACTGTTGCCTCACTGGATATTTCCACTTTTTCGGACCATTCTCTGTAAACCCTAGAGATGTTTGTGCGTGAAAATCCCAGTAGATCAGCAGTTTCTGAAATACTCAGACCAGCCCATCTGGCACCAACAACCATGCCACGTTCAAAGTCACTTAAATCCCCTTTCTTCCCCATTCTGATGCTCAGTTTGAACTGCAGCAGATCGTCTTGACCATGTCTACATGCCTAAATGCATTGAGTTGCATTGATTGGCTGATTAAAAATTTGCGTTAACGAGCAGTTGGGCAGGTGTACCTAATAAAGTGGCCAGTTAGTGCGTTTGTGTGTTCACCGTGTGCGCTGTGCTCTGCTCTGGGTGTCCCGTCCTCCCCCTGTGTGGCCAGCGGGCAGCGGTGCTCTCTGTAGTATCTGTGTCGGCTGAACCCTCTCCTGCAGGTGCTGCAGCGGAAGCGGTAGTTGTCCGTATGAGAGCGCTGGTGCTCCAGCATATGAGCACGCCGACTGAACGACTTCTGACACACCTGACACTTGAACGGCTTTATACCTGCAGACAAACAGCACACCATCAACAGTCACATTCAGAATAACAGCTCATTTTTACTCTGTATTAAGTCAAAATTATTCATCCTCCTGTGAATTTCTGTCAAATATTTCCCAAATGATGTTGAACAGATTCAGGAATTTCTCACAGTATTTCCTATAATATTTGTTCTTCTGGAGAAAGTCTTATTTGTTTTATTTCGGCTAGAATAAAAGCAGTTTTTCATATTTTTAAACCCATTTTAAGGTCAATATTATTCACCCCCTTCAGCAATATTAGTTTTGGATTGTCTCCAGAACAAACCACTGTTATACAATGACTTGCCTAATTACCCTAACTTTACCCTAATTACCCTAGTTAAGCCTTTAAATGTCACTTTAAGCTGAATACTAGTGTCTTGAAGAATATCTAGTCTAATATTATGTGCTGTCATCATGGCAAAGAGAAAAGAGATCAGTTATTAGAGATGAGTTATTAAAACTATTATGATTATAAATGTTGTAAAATCTTCTCTCCGTTTAACAGAAATTGGGGGAAAATATATACAGGGGGGCGAATAATTCTGGCTTCAACTGTACAACAGATGTTATTATTATTATTATTATTATTATTATTATTATTATTATTATTATTGGTGTGCTCACCTGAATGTGAGAGGATGTGAGCTTTGAGTTTGTCTGGTCTGTTGAACTCTTTAGTGCAGCCCACATGAGTCCTGCAAACAGAAAAACACTGATGTCTCTTTTGCGGCTCATATTGATGATAGCAGTGATGATCTGAATGAGTTCGCTCACCTGAATGGACACTTGTACTTCTTGAAGGGCTCGTGGATCAGCATGTGTCGCTTCACTTTGTCCTTTCTGTTAAACGTGGCCTCGCAGACAGAGCATTTGAACGGCTTCTCTCCTGGAAAATAACACACGTTTCGCATCCGTCACACCTTCAGAGCAAATTCAGCCATTACCTCAGCTGTTATACCCCCTTCTGTCAACTACATATTATTAATTCTTGGCGAACGATTAGACTTTGAGGTCGATCCTTCTCATATCTGGCACTTAAACTCTGGAACAGCCTTATGAGGCACAATGTGAAATTAGATTTTAATTAAGATCAATATTATTAGCCCCCTAAAAGGTGATGTATTTAAGTTTTTGACTCTTCTAAAGCATAAAAATACTACTTTTATTTACTTATATGTATAACACGCTTAGTGAACATAGTTGTTTATCTGAAAAACAATGCTGAGGTCAGATGTTCTGCTTTGAAAATGTGCTTTCTGTGTCAAAGTCTGTCTTAGTTTTGATCTCTATAATCTGCCCACTGCCAGTTTAGCCAATTATATTTCAGCACTCCGGTTTACCTTGGTGGAAAACACACCGTATTTTATTTCAGTCTTAAAGATGCAGTATGTAAGTTTGACACCCAGTGGTTGAACTAGGTATTGCACCCCTGGTTCAAAACACATTTTCACTTGGCCCCTCCTCTGACTCAACACAAGCGCAGGTTGCCACATTGACGACCCCAACAGGAGCGTGCCTGACTATCAAGAACCATGTTCTAACTAAAAGCAACGGCATGATAGAAGGAATATTTGCCATATTAAAAGGAAATTTTGTCCTAATCAACACCTGAAATTGATATTTTTTAGAAACTGCTTCTATTTCTGACAGATGAACAACAGAAAACTGACAATGATCACCTCAGGTACACTTTTTTTTTTTTATTCAGTGTTAAATGCTAATAATGTGAGTTTGAGTGCCATTTCACATGACATTTATTGCCGTACTACTGAAAGCAGCAGCAGATAGTTCACCTCAGATCTGGAAAATAAAATAAACCGTCTGAAATTGAACTTCAGAACTGTGACTCAAACAAGCCAACACATATCAGTGATTCAGCATCTACATTTAATAATGTTAAAGAGGTTTAATATGTATTAATTAGATTATAAACCTTACCATTTCGCTGGAGTGCAGTGAGTGCACTATTCTGTGCTTCTGAATGGCTGTATTTACATTTCTGTCATGTTTCGTCTGGTGCAAACAGCCAAATTGCTTATCAATGCAAGGCTCCTTACGTAGCATGTTGTTAGGACATGGAGTTACAATGTAACCTTCTCACCTCATGTTTACATTCTCAATATTTATATGATTTGCTAATTAATAACCTCATGCGATACTGCGTTTCATTTCGGAGTCTGCTACTGTCCACCGGAAGTCGCATTTCGGTCATGGACGCATGCTTTGTGAGCCTTCATGACTGAAATATGCTGTTTGCCATCAAGGCAATTCGGGCTGCTGAAATATAATTGGCATTCAGCATTGTTTTTCAGATAGACAAGAATGTTCACTTAGCATGTCTCTTAAATATCTGCAAACATATTATGGTATTTTTATGCTTTAGAAGAGTCAAAAACTTACACACAGCACCTTGAAAGGCTGCATCAATGTATGCATGGCCAAAATGTGACGCAGATTCAGAGTTATAAATATCCACGAGGTCGTTTTTAATTAGCAAATAATATAAATATTACAAACGCAATCTGCTGCTGTTTTCAGTATGGCAATGAATTGAATGTAAAAATAGTATTCAGACCATTTGGAAATCTGACTCTGTATGGTGGCAGTGTATTCTCGGCAGTACCTGAGTGGATCTGTGTGTGCAGTTTGAGGTAGTGCTCCGTCTTGAAGAACTTCTTGCAGATCTGACACTTGAATCTCCCTCCGACACCGTGAGTGGAGAGATGCCTGCGGAAATAACGCTCGCACGGAAACACCTGACACACACACACACACACACACACACACACACACACACACACACACACACACACACAGTCATTTATACACACACACACACACACACACACACAATAAGTATTAATATTATAAATTAAAAATATAATTCACATAATTAGTGCATTCTAGTATATGAATAATAAAAGCGCATCATGTGACTACTAAAAACATACTTTCTAAAGATATTTGGAAGCTGAAACAATA